>VWZS01003935.1:1175-49292 GCA_013397075.1 Rhabdornis inornatus
GATGCCACGGTGGGGTGGGAGGGGTCTGTTCCCGTTGGGGTGCTGATCGGGGGGGCAGGGTCACCCCCTTTACCTGCTGCTTGGGATCCCCTCACTTTGGCCCCGAACTCCTCACGGGGGAGGGTGTTTTCCACTGCTAGTGCTGCTTCCCTGGATTTATCCATCAAAATCAGGCAGTGCCCAACCCCCAGCAGCTCAGGCAGGCAGGAGCAGGGGTGGGGTGTGTGTGTGTGTGTGTGTGTGTGTGCGCGCGTGTGTTCCCTCCCCTTTATTCACCTATTTTATTTAAAATTAAACCATCTCATCCAGAAAAATCTCCTCGGAGCAAACAGCGAGCACACCCTCAACCTACACTGCCCTGCTCACCGTCCTGAAGACAACTTTTGGGGAGAGGCAGTCCTGTCCCGTCTGGGGGGCACAGGGGCAGCTCGGGGACAGCTGGTGCTGAGGGGCTGCTCTTGAAGGTCACCCTCTGCCATCATGATGGAGAAAGGGCCCCCCAACTCCAGCGAAGGCCAGCAGGGCTGGTTCTCAGCCGGGAACGGCAGTGGCAGCCCCTTGGATCTGGAGTCCGTGGTGCAGCCCCTCGCCTTGAACCCGTGGGACGTTGTGCTCTGCGTCTCGGGGACCATCATCTCCTGTGAGAACGCCATCGTGGTGGTGGTGATCCTCTACAGCCCGGCCTTCCGCGCCCCCATGTTCCTCCTGATCGGCAGCCTGGCCACAGCCGACCTGCTGGCGGGTTTGGGGCTGATCCTGCACTTTGCCTTCGTGTACCTCCTCCCGTCGGAGGCAGCCAGCCTGCTCACCGTGGGGCTCCTGGTCACCTCCTTCACGGCCAGCGTCAGCAGCCTGCTGACCATCACCATCGACCGCTACCTGTCCCTCTGCAACGCCCTGACCTACTGCTCGGACAGGACGGTCACCAGGACTCACATCATGCTGCTGCTCACCTGGGGAGCCTCCGTCTGCTACGGGCTGCTGCCCGTGCTGGGCTGGAACTGCCTGCAGGAGCCCTCGGCCTGCAGCATCGTCAGGCCGCTCACCAAGAGCCACCTGAGCATCCTGTCCGTGTCGTTCCTGGCCGTGTTCGCCGTCATGCTGCAGCTGTACGTGCACATCTGTCGCGTCGTGTGCCGGCACGCCCAGCAGATCGCCGTGCAGCGGCATTTCCTGGCCAGCTCCCAGGACGTCACCGCCCGCAAGGCCGTCGCCACCCTGGCCATCATCCTGGGCACCTTGGCGTCCTGCTGGCTGCCCTTCGCCGTGTACGGGCTGCTGGGCGACGCCGGCTCCCCGGCGCTCTACACCTACCTCACGCTGCTCCCCGCCACCTACAACTCCCTGCTGAACCCCGTCATCTACGCCTTCCGGAACCAGGAGATCCAGAAGGTTCTGTGGGCCGCGTGCTGCGGCTGCTTCTCCTCCGCGCCGCCTTTCCGCTCCCGCTCCCCCAGCGACGTCTGAGGTGCTCCCCCCGCGCCTCTCACTCACCGCTGCCAGCCGGGGATGTGCTTTGGTTCTCCCTTTTCATTCCCGGAGGCACATTGCAGGAGCTCTTGGAACCAAGCAGCTCTTCCTGGCCTCATCCTTTTTGGGCACAACCCCTTCTTTTCCTCTGTTTTTCCACTTTTTGAATAGAGAGAAAAACGTATTTTTTATCCATAATATAATCTATATTTATGAGTGAGAGAGAGGGGGGAGATCCTCATATTTTCTTTAGAGCTGTTTATGATGCTTTATTTTTTTAAGGGTGGGGGAACACCAGGAACGTTCATCCCCCTCTCGTTTTTTTTTTACTACCTTGTTATTTACCTCAGACAGTCAAAATATACTTTATACATTTGGGGAAGGGGAGGAGGGACTCGTTGCCAAAGGAGGAGGGACTCAACCCCCCCTCCCCCCGCCCCCTTCTCCCAGCCGTCCATCCATTTATTTATTTATTGGTATTTGAATTATTATTTAATTCGATTTCCATGCCTCCCTCCCGCCGCCCAGCGCTGGGCCCTGCTGCCCTCTAGTGCTCGCTGCCTTCAGGAGGGGGGGCTGCCGGAGGCTCTGCACCCCCAAACCCACAAGTTTTGGGGTCCTCTGTGTGCTGCCAACCCCCCCCTCACGGCACCCAGGGCTCCCCCTGCCAAAGCCTTTCTTTGCACTGGGGTTGGATTTGCACATTTCTGGGCTGGGGAATGGATGTGAAGGGCCCCTGGTGCAGGGGATCCCTGGGGATGGGGATCCCTGGGATGGGGATCCCTCGAGATAGGGACCGCAGGTTGGGGTCCGTCAGGGTGGGGGGGGCTGCTCCTTGTTTACAACTCTGGGAGGGGAATAAATTAATT
Organism: Rhabdornis inornatus; assembly: GCA_013397075.1. NCBI lineage: Eukaryota > Metazoa > Chordata > Aves > Passeriformes > Rhabdornithidae > Rhabdornis > Rhabdornis inornatus. The sequence goes on from VWZS01003935.1 coordinate 3,515, forward strand.
TGTGGTACGAGGTGCAGCTGTTTGATGCTGGGGAGGGGGTGGGATGGCGTTTCCCGAGGGGGAGGACAAGGCTGAGGCTCCCGAGCCCCACCGGGGCCTCCCCCCTGCTCCGTTTCCCTGCTCCCGGGTAAGAGATGCCGAGTGACAGCGCTGCCCCCACCCATCACATCCTGTTAGCAGGAGCTGGCCCGGGGGGAGCAGCGCCGAGGCCCCTGACCATCCTCATCCTCACAGCAGGCACAGGGGCTGCATCCAGCTCTGCTGGTGACATCTGACACGTCCCCCCGCCCAGGGACTCCTTCCCACCGAGGGGTCGCACTCTGGGCCCTCCATCCAGCAGGAGCGGCACCTCTGCCTCCACCTCTGCCCCCCACCCCTCTCCTGGTGAGGGGGGCACAGGGGGATCGTGCCCAGCACCCCCACGCTGAGACTCCCATGCTCCAAAAGTCACCGCTGGCACAGGATCCGGAGCGCCCACCGTGCTGCCCCAGCTGCCCGCTGGTGGCAGGGACGGCGGGGTTAATGATGCCACAGCTAATTAGGGCAGCTCAGCCCCTCCGGTGCCAGCCTGTGCGCCCCCAGAGCCCCCCGTGCCGCTGCCCACCCCGGCCAGGGAGCAGCAGGTCTGTCACAGGGGCCGGGATGCGGCACAGCCCGGGGCTGGCGAGCAGCGGGGCCGGCGAGCAGCGGGGCCGGCTCGGTGCCCGGGGCCTCCGGGGCACCTCGGGCTCGGGGAGCTGGTGGCAGCCCCGAGGGGGTTTTTATTGTGGGGCTAGTTATTGCGAAGGAAATGAAGATTTCCGTCGCTGGGCGCGGGCAGGGGGCTGTGTGAGCACGGGCTGAGGGGAGATGAGCCGGGAGGGCTGAAGGACCCGCAGATCGTCTCCTGCTCTCCCAGGGCTGGGCTCGGCGCTGGCGACGGCGAATTTCGGGCTCCCTTTGTCCTCAGCGAGGTTAAGCCAGAGGCTGGAGGTGTTCATTCTACCCCAGGGCTCAGCTGAGATAATTCCCGAGCCACCCTCCCCCAGCAGTGAAAAATCCCCTAATTCCCAGCTCTGCTGTATTCAGGGGCAGTTTTTACCTGGTGATTCTTATGTCAACATCACATGGCAGCTGAAACAGCTTTTCTGTCCCTCGTGCCTCCCCTGCTGATGTCTTCAGAGGGAGCTTCTCCACGGTGTGCGAGCCCATCCAGTTCCTCCCCCTCCCTGGGGTCGCTGTCACTTCCCCTGCGGACAGGGTGACACACCGGAGTGTGCAAGGCACAGAGGCAGCACCGTTCAGGTCTGCTGGAGCCCCTGCTCAGGCTCCCACCCTGCAGGGCCGGCGTGGGGGTGGGCACAGGGTGCAGCCCCCCCTCCCAGCTCCTGGAGGGGCTGTGCCGTGGCTGATGAGCTTCCCAGACCGACCGAGGGCGTGCAGAGGGCTCAGGAGCTGCGGGGGCCCACAGTGACAGTGTGGAATCAAGAGCCATCACAGCTCAAGCCAAGGCGTTTCCCCAGGACCAGAAATTCGGGAGCTGTGGGAGCTGAGCCCTCAGTGAATCCTTGTCACCACCACCCCGAAAATGTCACCCTCAAAGCCCCGTCCCCTGCTGCCACCACGGTGGCCACTGCCCAGCTCCGTGTGCCCCCTCCCAGGTGGGAGATGCCCCCTTTGGCTCCTACCTGTGCCTGGTTCCTGCTGCCAGGATGGGTGAGGGAAGCTCGGGTGGAGCTGGAGGAAGCCACGACTCCGGCGGTCGCTCTCCCAGGGACATTCCCGATGCTCCAGACCTTTGGGGGATGATGGAGCAGGCGGCGCCAGGCGGGGAGATGCAGCAGTGCCCAGCCTGCTCCCTTTTTTGGTGGAGAAAGATGCAGAAAGTGAAGCTATAAAAGAGAGTCAAATCCATCCAAGAAGGCGCCAGAGTGCTGAGCAGCCACCCCCACGCCAGGGATGTGCAGGAGAGGCTCAGGGGGGACCAACAGCCCAACTCGGGGTTAAAATATGAGCTAAGAGACGTGGGCACAGCCTCACCCCAGCTGTGCTTGCACATCTGGCAGGGCCAGCCCTTCCCAGGCTCCCAGCAGATGCTGCAAGCACAGGCAGCTCTTTCCTCCCGTGCTGCAGTGCAGGCAGGGGGGGCAGGTTGGGGTTTGCTCCCCTTTTCCCTGGTCCTGCTGGCAGCAGTGGAGCCCAGATCTGGCTCCAAGCACTTGCCCTTGGCCACCATGCAGGTGAGAGAGCTGGCAGCACCCACAACAGAGCCAGGGCTGGTCCCAAACCACCCGCTCCAGAGCTCCTGCTCCAGCCCTGGTGCCAAAACCACCGGGGGTTTGCCAGATGGGAGGAGGGAAGGAGGTTCCTGCTACCCCAAAACCTCCCCGGGCACCCTGAACCCCAAATGCCCTGCCTGGGGCACAGCTGAGAGCTGCCTTTCCCCAGAGCCCATCCCAGGGATGGGTTTCTGCTCTCAGTGCCTTACTGGAGTGCCCACGATGGGACCATGAGTCCTGATGTTCCTCCTGCCCCACCCTGGGACCGCCGGGCCATGGGGAGGGCTGGCAGCTCCAGTTATGGGCCTGGGTTACATCTAAATGAGAAACCTCAGCCCTGGCTTGGGGGATTTTGTTTCCTTGGAAGCAGGAGCAGGCAGGAAATGAAGAAAACACGGCCCTGCTGTAAGTGTTTTACCAAATGCCGGAGGCAGCGGGAGGCATTTCCCAGCACAGCTCAGCCTCGAGCATCATCCCCAGCCACCACCACAGCCATGGCTCTGGAGGCATCAGATGGTGCTTCCCAGGCAGGGAAGTCTGTCTGAAAGGGCTGTGCTTGGTGGGAAACAGCAAAGTTCAAGGAGAGGGGGTCAGCAGCATTTCATCCCCGTTGCTCCACGCGATGCAGAAGGGCTTCGTGCCACGAGCCCACGGCTGTGCAGGGACCCGGGGCCAGCAGGACCCTCTGCTCTCCACAGGAAGCTCCCAGAGGACCAGGCTTCCATGCTGGCTCAGGGCTGGGGCTTTGTCTAACTGGATGGGGAGAGTAATTCAGCCCTGGCCACATCCTCAGCTCCTGCCTTAAGCCCTGGCCATGCTGGCGCTGGCCTTTGCAGAGCGGCTGAGCCCGGCGCAGAGCTGCTGCCCTGCCAGACTGCAGAAACTTGAGCTCCAAATAACATAATTCCTCTGGCACCCCGTGGTTATTTGTGAGCTGCTGTGAGCAGATGGAAGAGTTACAGATAAAGCCATCCGCAGCACGGGAGCCGATTGCCTTCCCCACACACCCGCGTAGGCAACGGCAAAGGCAGGGAGGAGGAGAGAAAAACCCACCAGGCAGCAGGAGAGCGAGAGAGAGGAGTCAGCCATTTCTGAGGGGCTGAGCTGCCATCTCAGCACACCTACGTGTGAGGAACGGGGACTTTCTGCTGGCACGGGGCCCTTCCCGGGATGCTGCGAGAGGGGAGAGCTCTGCCACCAGCCATGGCTGCTTGGGCAGGGACAGCAGCGCGAGCTGGGGGTGACATTGGCACGGCGGAGCTGCCACACACTGGGAGAGCAGGCTGCTAACGCTGATCCGAGCTGGCAGCGCCTGCACTTGCTTCGGTCCCAGAGGGGGAATTAAGGGAGAGAAGCTGACGTCAGTGGTGGAAAGGACACGCAGCCCACTCGTCCAAGGCAGCCGGCAGCATCTTCTGGGTGTTGCTAACACCACCTTGAAGGAGGAAATTAAAGAGGTCTTTGGAGACGGGGGCTCCTGTGAAGCCGCAGCCTGGCCAGCTGTGATCCTGTGCCGAGTCGTGGCAGAGACAGACGGGCACGGAGAGGGATCAAAGGCCGGGGCCAAGGTCGCTGTGCCAAGGCTGCAGAGCTGTGGAGACGCTGCCCCAGCTGCGGCAGCAAAGCGTGGGCTGGGGCTCGCACAATCCATCAATCACTGCTGGGCTGCTCCTCCCTGCACCCGGCTGAACCTCAGCCTCCAGGAGCTCCCCGGCTCCGTGGAGGGTGGGAGCACAGGGCCCTGTGGGCTACCCAGGAAGGCAGATCTGGAACTGATTTCCCTGTTGTCTAAGGGGTTAAACCAGCACAAAACTCACCAACACTCCCCAAACTCTGACGATGACTTCCAAGGGCTGTCACTCCAAAAGCACAAGGCTACGTGTTGTCCTGCAGCCCAGAAAAGCAGAGGCAGCACCTGGCCACAGCCACACCCATCCGAAGGCAGCCAGGAGTCCCAGTTGCTCCTCCCAGGCTCCAGCTGGAGCCAAGAGCTGGGACACGCAGCTCGAGGGACTGTGGAAGCCCCAGAGCTCCCTCCTTCCCCTGCCCTCTGCGCCCCAGCATGACTAAAGGCCTTGCTTGTTCAGGAGCTGGCAAGGCCAATTAATCTAATGAGGTTTTGCAGCCAGGGACCATTGTCAGCCAAGAAAGGCACAGCGCTGCGGAGCGAGGCACCGGTGTCTCCTAAAGCCAAGGGAATTTGGCACAGCAAAGCCCGCGGTAAAAGCAGGGCCGAGGAGCAGCAGGGACAGAGCCTTTTGTTGCTTTTCACCAACCAGCAAGAGAACAGAGCCCCACAGAGCGAGGCCAGGCGAGGCACCTGAGCTCGGGGCCAGCAGCCACCACTGCCAGGCACAGTCACTGCATGAGGGACCCGGAGCTGCGAAATGGAGGCAAAAAGCTGCAGCAGCCCCTGCCCAGCCCAGCTGCAGCAACTCTGCACTGCAAGATGGAGCCCGGGCTCACTTCCTACGGCAGGGAGTGCTGGAGGCTCCTGGATGGGGCTTCCTTGGTGCTGTGACCCTCAAATTCCCACTGTTAATAGCCCTCAGCCCACCTGGGCACGGAAAAGGTGTCTGTGCCAAAGGTGTTTGCCAGACAGCTCGGGATGCACCAGCCTCCCCTCAGCCTCAACCTGGGCAGGAGGCACCTCCAGGGACACTGGGCTTCCCAAGGGCCACCCTGGTGGCGCCAGGGACACAAGGACACGCACAACCAGCTCAGGTGGCCCCAGAGCTCCCATGCTCCCAGGAATGAGCTGGGTTTGCCCAGAGAAGCTGTGGCTGCCCCATCCCTGGAGTGTCCAAGGTTGGACAGGGCTTGGAGCACCCTGGGACAGTGGGAGGTGTCCCTGCCATGGAATGAGATGAGCTTTAAAGTCCCCTCCAGCTCAAACCTTTTTGTGATTCCAAGTCACAACCAAAGCCACTGCAGCCCCTGTGCCAGGCCCAGGCTCGCACCCCAACAGTAACACACACAGGCACTGACTGGATAGAAAGGTTTTATCAAGTTTTAAAAAAGAATCAAAAAAATTATTATTTCTGTTTATACATGTACATTACAAAATATTTGCAGTTGGGATCTTCATCCAGGGGTTACCGAGCTGATTATTAAAAACAACAAAACAAAGCAGCAGGAAATCTGGCTTTTACAGCAACCGACAGGGAGAAAGAAGCACAGACATTACACGGGATACAGGAGGCAGGGATCTGCACTGGGATGTGCAGGGATGGACGAGGGGCGGGCTCTGAGCCCCCACAGCCACTGCCTCCCTGCAGAGCCCGGCCATCAGTGTTTGTTTTGCAGGGGTAAAAAAAACAACCTGACAGATCTACGGTATTTTGCTCACATGTTTGGGGTTTTTTCCGTCCTTTTTTCTTCTTTCTAAGCAGAGTTTCACTGCTGAAACTCCTTTGGTCTGAAGTGAGGAACCCCCTGCACCCTGAGAGTATCCATCAAACCTCACCCTTCCGACCCCAGCCTGGCAGGGTCTGTGGAGGGCACTTCCCATCCCTCCTCTCTCACCTCATCTCCTGCTCAGCAATAAACCCCTAAGATACAAGTGGAATAATTACTCTTATAAATATATTTATATCATGTAGGAAAATAAGGCACTTCAGGAGGGGTTACAGCATGTCTAATTCTATGACATTCTAATCAGGAAGAAAAATGGGTTAGTTTCTGAAGTGAATTAAAATGAATGTTAATACAGTAATAAAAACATCGGATCCACTTCCACTTCAAGGCTTTGTTTAAAAAGGAAGAGAAGAAAGCACCCCCGAAATCCAACAGCAGTGAAACCTGACCCGGGGCAGCTGCATCTGCCCTGCCAGGCAGCTCTGTCCCAGAGCCCCTCCAGGGCAGGGACTTCCAAAAGAAACACGTTAAATAAGTTCATGTTCTGAAATTAAAAAAAAAAAAAAAAAAAAAATCCAATCTACCCTTTCCCTGAAATGACACTGTGCATGATTCCCCGGCCATGGGGGAGCTCCGGGAGCCCCTTGCCGGCCCTGATAAGGAGAGGAGAAGCAGTGAAGGTCACCGGCTGCGGGCTGAGCCCGGGGAGCCGGGGCCGGGCTCGCCCAGCCGGGGAAGGGGGGCGCGGGGGAGAGAGCGGCTGCCGGCAGCAGCAGCCAAGCACTGCGGGCGAGGACACCGGGAGAATGTTTAACCAGGGCAGGGGAGGGACGGGAGGCGGCCCTGCCTGCCCGGACTTGCAGCCAGGGGCTCCCAGGATGGGCGAAATGGCTGCAAGGGAGAGCAGGAGGCTGCCGGTGGGGAGCAGAACCTGGCCGGGAGCAGCAGCAGCTCAGGGGGAGCAGCAGCTCCTGCCCTGGGCTCTGGGAGATGCCTGGGGCTCGCCCCAGCCCCACGGAAGGGGAGGAAGGAGAAGGAGCCCAGGACACGAGGGCAGAGGTGGTGGGGCAGCCCTGCACTCCCAGCACAGCTGCTGGGTCTTGCAAAGGTTGCTGTTGGCACCTCTCCTCCTCCCCTGCTGCTTTCAAAAACACTGAGCTCACTTGGTGGCCCAGAGCTCTGCGATTTTGCAAGCACACTCAGAGCTGGTCCCTCTCTAGAGCAGCTGTTTCTCAGGGATCCCCACATAGGCTAAGCCTGCTTGGCAATCAAAGATAGAAAAAAAAAAAAAGCAGGAATCGAAAGAGATTTAAAAAATACTCCACCAACCAACCTCCCCTACCTGTCCACAACCCTTCTGTTCAGGATCCTGCAGTTCTGAGTCCTGCCCTGGGATGGGATTTGGGAGCAGAGGGTGTTTCCAGCATCCCTGGCACTGCCTGCCCACACAGCAGCACCCTTGTGCGACAGGCAGAGGGAGGGATGTGTCCCCAGCACCCAGGCTGACTCCCCATCCATGGGCTCAGGAATATGGCACTTCTCTGGATTTCAGCTGACAGGAAGACTCGCTCTCCTTTCCCAACAAGGGCTAAGTCTCGTTAAGGCAATCTCAAATTCAGCCAGGTTTGGCATTTGCAGGCTCCTGGCTTCCCTGTGTGATCCTGCTGTCAGCCTGGCTTAGCTCAGGGCCCGTTTTTCCCAGAACTTGTCTCTCAGAGCAGCCAGAGGAGGATGGCACTGCCTCTCTCATCCCCTCACCCAGCTCACAGCAACCATCCCTTTTGCATTTCCAAGTCTCTCCACTGCAGCACCTGCACTCCAGAGGTTTGTTCCCTCTCCCAGAGCCTGGCACTGGTGCTGCTCTGATGTTCCCAGCCCACGGGGATGCCTGGCTGCCCACGCCCTCTGCATCCTGCCTGCAGACACAGCCCCATGGTGCAGCCACCAGGGATCTCTGGGGTCTCACTGGGTCCCAGCCTGACCCACAGCCCATCCTCCAGGGCATCTCTGCCCCGGGCAGGATTAACACACCCACACACACAAGGAATCAGTAAGAACTCCATGGCACAAGCTGAAGCCATCCATCAACTCCCAAGCAGGATTTCCAGCAAGCCTTGGGCAGGGCCCAGTGTTCCAGGTATCAGCAACATCATTAAAGGAGGTGAGGCAGGGAAGAGAGACAGGCACAGGCTGGTGAAATACTTCAGGAAAGGCAGAAAGATGGGAGACTTGGTCTTAGTGGGACACACGTCCCACATCAGCTGGACCCATAACCTCAAAAAGGCTTTGGAATTACTTTTTGCATGACCCTTACTGAGTCATGTCCAAACTAAAATACACATCAGGCGTATCTGGGTTAGATTTCCAAGATATGCTCATATTCTATGTAAGGTAACATAAAACAGCAATAAAACTGAGGTCAGCTAGTTCAAATTCCCCATTTTCCCCTGCCAGTACTGGATCTACAGTGAGCAGCCTGGGAATTAATTCACAGGGTTAGTGAGGAGAAAGAAACGTTCTCTTAAAATTAACTAATGAATTATAACAACAAAATTAGGGTAGGTTAGGTCTGATGTAACTGATGGGCAACTCGGTTCACACACATGATGTTTTTAGGCACACAAACTCCCCTCCCTAGGGGGAAGGGAGAAGAAGCAAAGGCAATACCAGCATTGGAGTCCCTGTGTTAAAGTACAGTCACCCCGCTGAAAAAAGCACCTCTCAAACTGCCCTGGCAGGGCCAAAGACCACCACAGTGCCTGCTGTCCAGAGAACCCCTCCCCACCCCTTCCCTCTGTCTTAGGCACTGGATTTGGAATTTCAGAACACAATCTCAGCATGAATTGGAGAAAATCAGCGAGGTGTGGCCCCTGCTCAGAGCTGACCACAGATGTGTCTCAGTGGGGCAGTGGCTTTGCTCTCCCAAGAGTGGGAAGCTGAGCAAGCATCCTGCCCTGGTTTTACATCCCTCTGTGCAAGTCTCCTCTTGGCAAAGCAGTCCAGGAGATTTGAGGAAGGTAAAGGCAGTTTCTAAAATAAAAAAAAAGTCCCTCCTTACACTGCACCCAAGGCACTCAGCAGCCTCGGAGCTGGAAGTGCACCCTACACAGAGTGATCTGGAATTAATACTCAGGGGTCAAGGGGGAAAAAATTGTGCACTATTGCCAAAAACCTGATTATTTGACAGTGGGATGCAGCAGAGAACTGACATTTAAAGCACATTTTCTTGCAGCACTACCAGTATTCACTGGCAAGGAAGAGCCATCAGATCAACTGTCTGCTGTTGCACTGAGAAAACCAGCTGAAAATGTCCTTCATCCAAAAGGCCACACGGCCACAACAGGATCATCCATCTTTACTTTAAAAATCCCCCAGGATGGAGGGTTTATATGTGCTCTGCCTGGTGGCATCAAAAATCTGGAGGTTTAGCTCTCTTTTAAATAAGCAACCGTTACAGCCCCTCCAGCTAAATCCCAACGCCGCATCCTCGTGTCCGTGAGGAGCCCTTTTGGAAAGGCAGAGCACGGAATCCTGCCAAAGCTGCAGGGGAGGGACAGGGGAGATATGCTGCTGGTTGTCTGAAAAACCCTTGGCACATCTTTGGTTACAGGATGAGAAGGATGTGGTGCAGGGCTTGGCCACCTGATTCTGTAAGAAGCGAGCCCGGGAGAGAAGGGAAGGAGGGGCGGGAGCGTGGCTAATCCGACCACTCGTCCTCGTCGAACTCGGAGGAGTCGTCCTCGGAGTCGCTGTACTCCACGGCGATGCGGCGGGACAGGATGGTGGCCACGTCATTGCCCACCACGTCCCGCTTCTCCTGCTCCCGCTGCTCCTCCACCTTGCGCAGCTGGAAGCCTGTGGGGAAGAGGGAACCGAGGGGATCACACCGACATCTCCCTTTGTCACAGTGCTGGGATAACGCCGAGGGTGGCAGCCAGCACGGGCTGCGTGGGGAGCTGGAACGGGAAGCAAATCCCTCCTGTGCCCCTGCACAGGGTAACCCCACTGCTGAGCACTCCCCAACAAACCTGGCTCACACCAATTCCGGCACTGCCGCCTCCTAAAGCGCTGGGGGAAGTGTAAAACCCAGCAAGGTGCTCGTGAGGGTGGGCAGACAAGCAGGGAGCACAAGGGACAAGCCCTGAGCAGGAGGCAGCCCCACTGCCCCCAGAGACAGCTCCCAAGGGTTTCCAGAGGCAAGGGAGAGTGCTGGCACGGAAACACCACCTTACCTTGCCGAATAGCCGAAAGCAGATCGCTCCTGGCATCGCTGACCGCGGGCAAGGACGACTTGGGCTTGGATGTGGAGGTGTCAGAAGGCGGGGGAGGGGGTGGGGGCCCATCCAGGCCGCTGGAAGCCNGGGGTGTTTTCCATCAGTGGTGGTGGAGGAGGAGGAGCTGGAGGGGGAGCAAAGCCCGGCCTGGCTGCCGAGGGGGATCCGATGGGAGGAGCTGGTGGTGGGTGGCTCGGGCTAACCAGGCTGGATCGTTTGGGCCCTCCAGAACCAGAACCTCTTTGGTTGTCTACAGGATAGCTGTGGCAACAGAACGAGAGAGACAGGGAATTAGCCCTGAGGCCAGATCAGACTGTACAGTCTCCGTGTTAATGCAAATCATGTGTGTTTGCTGCAGTCCAGACAAAAAAAAATCCAAGTTCCAGCTCTAACTGATGTTTCCACGAGACCTCACTCCTTGGTTTTAGTTCCCTCACACTGTTTCTTTTGGCCTACACCTCCAGAAAAAGGAAAGCTTCTAAGGATGGCAGGAATGCTGTCCTCCATCACACAGTCACATCATCCACAAGAACACGAGCCACCTCACCTCCATCAGAGGCCAGGCAGGCACGCCCGAGCTCGGAGCAGCCTCCTGGCTCCAGAGCTGCTGCCATCGCCCTCCTGGCTGAGGTCAGGCCTGTGACAGGGCAGGCAGGGATCAGGGATGTGTGCTGGGATAAACTGCACCAGGAGGGCAGGGTGCCAGGCAGGCACATGCTGTGACACCTGCTGGGGATGGATCTCCTCTCTGGACTCCAGGCTCAGAGCTGGAGTGCAGCACCTCTGCCTCATGGGAACCCAACGTGCTCCTATGGAAAGCACCAATGCATGAGGGACTGAATCTCCCATTGTGGGGGCTCTGCTCATCCCACAGGACTCCACTGCCTGTGTGACAGAGTGACATCCTGTGCAAGGGAAGCCCCAAACTGACACCTCCTTCCATGGGACAGAAAAATAAGGTACATTTGCCACAAAAACATCACCATTTTTAACAGTGCTGATCCAAAACAGACTCCTGGAGATCAAATCTACCTCCCAGGGTTCCTTAAAAACAACCATCAAAACAAAACCAGAAAGGGGAGATCTGTGGGGTTGGGCAGAGATCTAAGCAACTGCATAAGGCAGTGAGACTTCATCTGAGAGCTCGTGTCTGCTCTGCCCGAGAGGCACAGGCTGCAGAGTGCAGTGCTGGCTCTCTCTGACACATCACAGGAGCCTTTGCTGCAGCATTGCTGCCTTTGGATAAGATGGAGAGAAGCCAAGCAGCCCTGTCTATCAGACAGACTTTCTCTTGTTCCTCTTGACTCTGTTTTAATGTCTTTAAAAAAAAGAAAAAGTCTACTTTTGTTTTGCCCTTTGCATCTTGAGCCACTGCTGGACCATAACTCTCATCTCTGGAGGTGCCTGGGAGTCACCATTTCATTCAATCCCAAGTAAATGACCTGAACTTGCACCCAAGTCTCTGGGAAGGAGTAAGCTGCTGTGCTCAAGTCCCTGAAATTTAAATACATCTCCATCTCCAGTGCCCACGCCGTGTGTTTCTCACAGACCAGAGCAAAAGAGGTTAAAGAAGCTGTTCTTTGCAAGGCTCTATCATGGAATATCCTGAGTAGGAAGGGACTCACAAGGATCATCATGTTCAACCCCTGGCCCTGCACAGGACACCCCCAAGAATTCCTGGATGTGCTTGAGAGCGTTGTCCAAATGAAGATAAGGAACAGAAGTCCCTGCTGTGGAACAACTGCATTGGAAAACTCTGGCAGTGGAGCCAAACCACTCATTGGGACACTGCTGTGGAATAAACACTGTGCTCTGGTTCTCCCCTTCTTCCTGGGAATGGTGACAGTGGCTGGGATTCATGCAGAGCTGTGCTGCCTGTGCCTCTGTCCCTGCCTGCAGTTGCACTTCCCTTCCAGCCAGGAGCATTCTGGTTCCCATACAACACCCATGAGGAAGTTCTGCTGAACTATCTCAGCCTGCCTCATGTCATCCTTTTACACCACCTACCAGTCCCTGGTGACAGCAGGGATCCCGTAGGCTTACCTAAATTCCAGCGGGGGTGGAGGCAGGCTGTCATCTGGGAACGAGGGAGGTGGTGGCACAATGGAGTCAGTCTGAGCTGGGGGGGGGTAGCAGCTCCCGTCCATGCTCTCGCTGGAGCCGATGCTGCCGTTCTGGTACACCACGTTCGAGGGGTACCTGGCAAAAGCAACACACCCTGCTTCTTTAAACAGCTCAGGGCAATGTCTACAGCTCCCTTTTTCCCCTAGAGTTGTCCAGAGAAGCTGTGGCTGCCCCGTCCCTGGCAGTGCCCGAGGCCAGGCTGGATGGGGCTTGGAGCACCCTGGTCCAGTGGAAGGTGTCCCTGCCCATGGCAGGGGTGGAACTGGATGGACTTTAAGGCCCTTTCCAACCCAAATCAGTCCATGATTTTATAGCATTAAAAAAACCACCTTTATTTCTCAAAGACTCCTACATGGAGAACCACATACACCTGTATGTGTTTGCTCTACATAATTCTTTGGCTAAAATTTGCTCAGGTGCTGCCCTGTTTATGGCTGCTGCACACCAGAACAGCAGGAGTACGTATTTTAATAAACAAGCAAACACCTGAATAAATGCATTTTTCTTAACATTTCATTTTGCAAAAACACTTAAGAGTGTTTTGACTGACTTGGTCTTAAAGAACTTGCAGTTACACTGAGTATCATCAGTGGCAAAAAACAGGAGATACTCAAAGATGCCAAAAAAGAAACTCAGGAATAGAATATCAAAATGGAAACTGCAGTGCCATTAAAACAAGTATTCAAAGCTGGAACAGTACTGAGAAGAGACTCTCACGCTTTCAGCAGACTCATTTCACTGTGAGGAGGGGGAACCACCCTGTTTTTGGGGGCTCTGGACCCCAACTGAATCCAAATGCAAGAACACACTCACATTAGAAAAGACAGGAGCAAGAAAATGGTGCTGTTGTGTGCTCGATTCCCCAGCTAGAAACCAAACCTGTTCTCCTATTAAACTAAAAGCAAGTTTTATTTTTAGCTGGAGAGTGTGATTTAAAGAGAGATTTTTTTTCTTATATGAAAGGAAGCTGCAAGGAAGAAGAGCATTGTGGGGAATTCGGTCTGCTTCCAGCCTTGCTGGTGTCAAAAGTTAAATGAATTCCCAAGCCAGAAGTGCTAAAGAGAGATCTGTAGCTTGAAATACTTGGATGGGGACAGCCCCCGCTTCAACTTTGGGGTGTGAAGAGCCATTTGTGAGATGTAACAAAGCCATCACACAATGGCACCGAGGTGCCACCCTCGGCTGGGTGTGAGGGAAGGGCACTGCCTGGGGCAGAGCCAAAGCTCCCAACGCCTCTGTGCCCACAGGCAGAGAGCAGCCAGAGCCATTCCTGCCACCCTGCTCCAAGCGTGCAGCTCCCTGATTTATCTGGCAAATCTTACACCAGCAGGCGGATTTACTTCGGGGAATCTGATTAGTGGCAGTATCGACCCATGGATCCCGAGAGCTGCAGCACAGGCTGAACTGCATCCCAATCACCCAGGCCACAGCTGCTTACCCAGCAGGACCATGCTTGTCCTTTGACTCGACAAATTCCTGTCCCATTTTCAGCTTCTCCCACTCCTCTTTCCGGGTTTTGATCTTCCGTGGATTCACATTTCCTCGGTTCGGATTCTCCTTTTTCTCTTTCTAAGAGAGGAGGAATCAAACACAAGCTTTACTTTGCTTTCAATTCACTGGGAATAGAGAGGGACAGGACAGACCTGGAGCAGTTACAACAAGACACACTCTCAAAGAGGATTTTTAGTTTACTTTCCTGATTGCTGCACTCTCCAAAGATCTTCCACAGAAGAAAGCTGGAGCACACACAACATAAAAAATGCCAGACAACATCAGGTTGCCCAGTGCAGCCCAGACAATGCCACCATGACCCCCTGGCATAAGCAGCTTGAGGGCAGAGTAAAAGCACAGTTCCCACATCAATTCAGCTTATGGCCTCTGTGTCCAGACACCCAAATCTCACCTTCATTCACCCTGATGGTGTTCAGTGTTCTGGGGTGCAATATGGACACTTGCCCACAGAGAGCAGGGCTTTAGGTGGCCTCACTCAGAATTCTAACACACCCTAAATCTCTTCTTTGTTATTCTTCATTGAAGAATCACAATCTCTTTTCATGCTTAAGACTCCAGTTGCCCAAAATCTAAATTAAGTACGTAAAGACTACATCTCTTATGCTATGATGTATTTTAACATTAAGGCCCAAAGACAGTGGCATTTGGAAAAACCAATTAGAGGTATCTTTGTTCTCTTTTTTAATTAACAAGGATGTGGGTAAACCAGATAAAAACTTCCCTGAATTGATCCCATAGGAGTCCAAAAGTGCAAACCTGAATTTCGGATAGCAAATTTGGAGTCCAAAATTTATTAACACTTCCCACTTCCTATCCTTCCCTTCCTCACCCTATGTTTCCGCTTTTCCTTCATGATATCCTTGGTGTCCTGAAGCATTTTCTCCCTCCAAAGGTCGAAGAAATATGAAGGATCTGTGTAGAATTTAAGTGCCTCTTTGCCATCATCCCTGGAATAGGGAGAGGAAGAAACCACACAGACAAGGATCAGTCACACATTTCTCTGAAGGAAACACAAGGCACTGTCTCACACAGTTTAGAAGTGCAGTGAGATGGTCACAAGTGCTGTTCTTGCCTCTGCCCCCCATTTCAGAGCAGGAAGAGACCCCATCCCAGCTCTCCCACATCCCATTCCTCCTGCCCTCACACAAACCCTCCATTGCTCAGCACCTGAGGAGCTCAACTGCTCTGAGCAATCACCAGGAGAGCAGCAGGTCTCTCACTTCAACTCCCTTTTGTTTGTGCTGTATTTTGGTGTGAAAAAACCTCCTCCTCCAGCTCAGGAACCCTAAATCAGAGCAGCAGCGTCCTTGAAGCTCCTGAGTGAGTGCACACAGACTCCCTCTCCTCCCACTCTGCAGTGCAGCCGTGTCTGGCAGGAGACAGCTGCCTCCAGCTATCTGTAATTACTTTTTACCTGCTCAGAAGATATTTATGGACGTGGGATAAGTCTCTGGATTCTGACCCCCTTTACTTCTACTACCTGCAAGATGGAATCAGGGTGGGATTGCTCAGGACTGGCTACACAGCCAGTGTAGGTAGGTGCCACCAGATGGCTCAGAGCAGGCACTGGAGGCCACAGGAAGCAGCAGCAGCCTGCTGCACCCAGCTGGGTGAGAGCCACCTCCAGGTGAGTGCTCTGAACCTCACACCACAGCTCTTTGCAAAGGAGCCACTGGGCTACGGAAGAGCACAAGAAGAATGCCTCATCTGCAGCACACCCAGCATGGTTCTGCAGTGCCAGCCACGCCTGGCCCCAAGGCTCTCACAAAAGTGACAGCAGAAAACCAAAGAGATCATTTTCTAGCTATGTTCATTGGTATGAACTCAAAAGCAAAGTCTCACATAATCCAAAGGATGGAGATTTCGGGGTGGATTTGTTTAGCAACTCAATTTCCCAGTGGAAACAGCTCCTTCAGCCCAGCACAGGACAGGAAAGGACCTCCCCAGAGGCTGGGAGGAAGAGGTTCTTGTCTGCAAGGGAACAAGAAGGTATTGCAGCCCTACCTGTAAGGTGAGAGCATGTTGAGAGGTGGAGGGGCATTGCAGCTCCCGTAGGTTTCGAGGACAGGCACGGGGAGAGAATCTCTGTCAAAGAGCTTCTGGTCCTGAGTGGTGGAGCTTTTGAAGGCCTTCCTGGTGTTAATGCCTTGCAAGGAGACTGTAAGGAAGAGGAGAGAACAAGTGAAGAACAGCTTGACCCAGGCCAACGACACTGAAGCCCAAGCAGTGAACATCTGATTTCAGTTGGAGTTCTTGGCACGCTTTGCAGTTCTTAAGGTCAGGTTCCTTTTCCCACAGATCCCTTGGGAAACCCAACAAATCTCCAAGTGCTGCCAAGATCCACTGCTCCACCAGCACAGCTCTCTCTCGAGTGGCCCCTGGGCTTTGGAACCCCTGTGCCCAAGCTCCAGCAGCTTCTCCACTGTCACCCAATGCTGGAGAGCGAGTTCCCACATGGAGAGTCACCAAAGAGCAAAGCCAAAAAGGCTGTCCAAGTGCTCTGCTGGGAGCAGGGAAACAGCCCCTGAGCTCCAGAGAACACATTCCAACACTCATGGCAGGGTCACGCTGGGTTTACGGTGCTGAACCAACCATGCTGACTCAAGGAGAGCCTTCACCACGCTCCTGTGCTCCACTCCATTACCTTCCTCCTCTTTGGGATCCAGCTGAGTGACTTTGACTTGCAAGCGGTCAACTCTCTCCACGAGAATATTCACCCGAGAGGCAAAGGTGTTGGCTTGAGTAAACAACTCTCCAAATATGTCTTCTGCAGATTTACCTGCAATATTGAAGTGTCCACATTACCCTTATGAACCACACTGGACCATACTCAGTCTCCCAGCTTGTTTTCATGAGTAAACAAGAACAAAAGAAAGAAAGAAAGAAAGAAAGAAAGAAAGAAAGAAAGAAAGAACCAACCACTCTTCTTTTCAAGTTTGTCAGGGATGAGTTTAACATCCAGGAAGAAAGTGCTTTGTTCCACCAAAACCTGACATTTCCAAGGGATCTTCAAGCAATAAGGAAACAATTGAGACATACTTCAAACTCTGTTAAAGTACCAAACTAAAGAGGGCTGACAACACTACACTGGTCCGAATGTGGATGGATCTGAAGGTCCTTTAAGATTCTCTGCTGTTCTGGTATTAGACAAGGAAATACAGTTAGATTTTTATTGCTCTGGAGAATCTCAAAGGCTCCCAGTCTCCAGCAGGCCTGCCTCCAGGGCAGCTGGCACACATTTAAGCTCAAAGCACTCTGGAAGTAGAGAGCAGACCCAGTCCTGGATGCCAAAGCTGGAGCTGCAAGCGCAGCTGACAGCACTGACCCTGCTGTTCCTTCAGGTGGCAGTGTCTGAAAAATTGATGCATTCACATTGATTCTAAATCAAAACCAAAGGAGAACTTCTCAGTCAGTGACACTGTCTCTGGAACAGCCAGTGGGCTGCTGTGACAAGCACCATCCATGGCTGGGGCCATGAGAGCGCCCAGGGCTCAGGCCAGGAGCTGCACCATTCACAGGAGTAACAAAAACACAGCCCCATCCTTAGGAGTTTAAAACCTCCAGTGCAACAAGAGATGGCCACAGGTAGACAGAGGTGGGAGACCCAAACAAACCCAAGAACTTCCAGTGGGTCCTGTGTTTCTGCTCTGCTCCTGGGCACAGCCCAAGGCAGGGAGCCCCAGGACAAAGCAGGGCAGACTTGGCACCGGGCACAGACACGGATCCCGGTGCTCCCACTGATGGGAAACATTTCCAGCCACGGCTGCTGAGTGCAAGGCTGCTCCCAATAAGCAGTCTGGTTTTGAAGTGTATCATCATATGGTCAACAGTTTGTTCTGGAATCTGTTACTCCTAAAGATCCTCTCCGACATTCAGGGAAGAAAAAGCAGTTGGAAGTCTGATTTCAGGAGCAGTTTTGGAAAACATGGTTGTCTGCAGAGTCAGAGAGACAAAGCACAAGGCAAGGCGAGGGCATTCCCCAAAGCCCAGCTGCACAAACACTCCCAGCTATCTAACCCCACCTATCAACTCCTTGTTCCTGCTCCCAGGAGATCTCCTTACACTGCCAAGCACGGGGAACAAGCCAGGTTAAAATTCAACTTTCTCCACCCCTTTTGGTGGCAATGCCAGGTCCAAGTGTTTGTAGAAAGCAAATGCTGAAGGTTAACTTCAACTGACCTCTTCCTTCCACCCTCCCAGACAATGCAGACTGCACAAATGCTCAATTAACAAACCCAAACTCATGAGAAGGATTTTAGGTTTGGAGATCTAAGGGCCAGGTAGCTCTTGTTGTAGCCATGTTTCATGAAGCAATCTCCATTTTCAATATCAGCACAGACATCAGCTCTCCTATCTGACCAAAGAGAGCAAAAATTTATCTGTGAGAAAACGCAAAACCTTCCAGCAACAGCTCAAAAAAAGAAAAGTTGTCATTTCACTTCCACTTTCACAAGAAGTAAAAAACATTTCTGAATTTCATAAGGCACTGCAACAGGCACTAGGGGAAAAATCAGGTCTTTGGTTTGCGAAGTATATTTCAAGTATAAAATAATATTTAACAGCATTTTCTATCCTGCTTTTGACCCTGAAGAGAGAAGAAGAGATGGTGTTCCCTTGCCTGTGTAAGTGCACCTGGAGTTATCACCCAGCATCTCACACATCCCCTGAGCTTCACAAACACTTCTAGATGGGGTAAGACAGAGATTAATTTTTTAGTTTAGTTACTTTGACTGCAAAAGTGCAGCCTGCAATCAGAATTATCTTTGTCATGCACTGGCAGGAAGACAGACGGCATGATTTAATAGGTCCTTCCATCTTTAGCTCGTGGATTCTGTAAAATCACACAAAACCTCGCCGTCGACTTATACAAAGTGCTCCCAGCTGCGATAGTAACGAAGGGTAAACTCACTGGAATATGAAAGTTTGACAAGATTTATGTTTGCATCTTTGTAAAGAGACTGTGGTGCACCAGGCATGGCTGATTATTCACTTGACAGGGCTGTCACAGCCTACTGAACCTGCTCTACGTTCCTGTAATAGTCAAGGTGCAAGGAGAGAGAGGATTTGTTTTTCGGAGGAGAGAGGAAAGGGTGGGGGGCAGGAGTTTGGTCATTTGGGTGTGAGTCTAAACACTGCTTTATTTGAAGCACTGCTGACCCTGGGGAAGTGGATGGTGCTCAGCACTTCCCTCCCACCTGCCTTGCTCTCCTCTCAGCAAGGGTCAGCAGCAGACACCTCTCCTCAGTTCCTCTCCAGGTACCTGTGACTGCTCCAGCAGCTCACACCTTCTCCCCACATCCCCACATCCCAGCTCCCAGGGTACCTTCCCAAAGAAGAAACCAGGCTGTGATTTGGCTCCCAGTGCTCCAGAAGCACAGAAGCTCTGGATATCTGTGCAAAGAAGGTCTAGACCTGTGGGATCTGGCCAGGGCTGTCACATAACCCACGGTGTGTCTCTGAGCAGGGATGAGCTCTCCCTGCAGCTGGGCTTTGCACAGCTTTGCTGCCTCCTTCCTCACCATTTCACATGCACGAGATGGATTTCACTCACACTCCACAACCATCTTGGCTACCAGAACTAACAAATGAACAATGAGGGCCAGTTGAGCGCGAGCACAGAGCCTGGTCTCGCCTGTGCAGTGACATTTCTCCAACCCAACAGAATGTGACACCGACTGGCAGCAAACACGGGCCCAGATTTCAGTGACAGCCATGGTTTGCACTGCTGGAAAGAGCCTGCACCCAAACTTTGCCTGCCACATGGCAGAAGACAAGGGCTTGCTTTGCAGAGCAAGCAGAAGGGCTTGCAAACACCCCAGAGAAGCTGAACAATAGATTAATTTGATTATCAAAGTCTTGCTTCAAGGACAAAGGTGGTTAATCAGAACCCAGAGCATTTCAAGAGTGTGGAGTCATCCCGGAGAGACCACAATTAACCCTTCGTTTCTCCTATGGCATGCAGGCCTGTGTTTTCCCTCCAGCTTTTCCAAGGCTACGGGTCAGCCCACTGGAGAGCTGAGCCAGGCACGGCTCCAGCTCACGCTGCCACTGGAGTGAGCAGCCCCAAACCACCAACGCTCTGGAGGCACCACTGGGCTCAGACAGGTGTTTGGGTCTCACAACACAACAAACAGCAGCAGAGGCAAACAGGAGCTTCTGGGGGGGGGCTTTAATTATCTTTCATTAAAAATAAGACTACTGACATAGTGTAGATTCAACAGAGTCAAGCTCCATTTAGTAGCACATGCAATTACAGGCACATTCTCTGACACAAGATCCTGCCTGCTCCAAGAGCCTCCCATTTTACAAGCCTGAGTTGTGCTCCATCCTTCCATCTGCAGTTTCACTGCAGCCTCTCACATGCACACACACATACACACACCCCCCTCCCCATTTTCTCTCAGATAGGAAGGCAGTGGGACCAGGGATATGAAATTAGCATCAGATTTCTTTAGGAAAACATTTTAGCATTACCCAGGGAAGGCAGATGGGGGAGAAATAGGAACACGAGAGTAGAAAGGGAGCTAAATAAAGAGCAGTAGCGACTCCTGAGGGCACGGCGCAGGCTCGCCATGGTACTCACTCAGGCTGCCCAGCTGTCGAATGACATTTGCCAGGGTGATGTTGGTCACGCATTCCAGCTCGCTCTGAACGCTAGGCAACGTCTGACGGCACAGGTGCCTTGGCTCAATGTTCCTCGTTACTAACGGCATGGTGGACCTGCTTCAGGCACTGTTCTGAAAGATGAAAAACAACCCAAAAAAGAAACAGGAAAGGATTACTCAACCGCAAATTCCAGGCACACCAGAGCCATGGTGTTCGTTTTTCCTGCTCTCAAACGGCTTTACTTATAAGCCTTCTTCCCCCTCCTCCCCACCCTGAGAAAAGTGGTTCACCAGAAATAAAGATCCTCCTGTTCTCTGGCTGCAGTGACAGCAGAGCCCCACCAGCCCAGGTACAGAGGCAGAGATGGAGAGCTCCACGTGCTCGCCCACATTCCCAGAGCTGCTGGCCACGCCGCAGCCGCTGCTCCCTTGCTGCCCACCCAGCGCCCGGCAGGGCTCACACAGCGCCTGCCACGGCTCCCGGGAGCTCCTCTTCACAAACATTCCCAACTCCCAGTCAACAGCTGCTTAAAGCACCGAGGTGAAGACAGGAGATGTTGCTATACAAAAAAAAGAAAGAAAGAACAGAGCAGCTTCTCCCAAAGCACGCGTGGTGCCTCCCCCCTGGAGCAGCACACCGAGCTCTCCTGCAACAACAGGAAGCGCTTGCAGCTGACCAGGAAACTTTCTGGTGACTGTTCCTTATCCTGCAGGCTGCACCCCTCTTCCCTTGGGAAATCCCCCGGGGATGAGCTTTACACTGCACCATTGTTTTCCTGCTAGAGCAGTCTGAGGCTGAGGGAGCTCTAATCAGGATGCAGGACTGGAGTGTGCTCAGAAACAAGTCAGGGTTGAGTGTACGACAGGCAGGACAAACTTCCAGTTCTTTAAAAAACTAATTAAAAAAAAAAAAAGAAGAAAACCAAAGTGTCCAGAAGTTATCCTTTGGACAGAAAACACTTTTATGTGCAGGTCAGTGCCTTGAACTAACTTTCTAAATAACTAAATCTCCTTTGCTAACAGACCCAAACGTTGAAGCATCAAACCGCTCCCTCCCAGATCGTCCAGCTCCAAGAGGGAGAAGGAAACCTGTGTGACCAGCTCACTACATGGAGCATCATACATGCCTGAAATCTTTAGGACTAAGTGAAAGCAAATACATCCCAAGTTCTTGATTAATTTAGAAGGGGAAAGAATCACTTTTCTAGGTCAGCTGAGGAACAGCCCAAGAGAAGCAGGCAGCTCCCATGTGATAGGCATGCGGATCTGCTCGGGCTGGGTGTAAAAATAAAACAGGAAGCGAACAGCTTGGGGAACATGGCTTCCTGTCACCACCAGCAAAAACCCAAGAACCATAAAAAATCAGCTGTTTGCTCTTGACTTTGAGCCACCCTTTGATAGTCTCTGTGGCAGCTGGCAGCTTATCTTTGAGGTCCAGGAGTCCTTCCTGGATGCTTTTCTATCAGGGTGTTAAGAGGAAGAAGTGGGCATTATCCCTCCTAATTACCTCAGAAGCCAGATTTTGAATTGCTAAATTTGACCCATTAAGGCAGAGGAGTTCAAGAGCTGCAGCACCGGGCTCTGGGATATCTCCCAGACAAGCAGATGTAGGTTGCTACCATTTTGCAACGCCTCTACACGAGGGATTTCACAGCATCTCAGAATGCCAGGATGGTTTGGGTTGGAAGGGACCTTAAAGCTCACCCTGTTCCAGCCTCCTGCCATGAGAGCAGGCTGCACAGAAAGGGTCCCCAAAACCGAGCACCTCATGGAACAGGGGAGCCAGATCTGCATCCAAATAAATAAAAGCAAGATCCTCTGAGGATCGAGTGTTGTTTTTCCTGTGTCCACTGCAGCCATCAGTAACTGCTGGGATATTTAAAGAACAGGGTGAAGTAAGGAAGGGCTCTGACCTTCCCTTCCCAACACCCTGTCTTTTATCGATTCCAGCCCAAGCCCTACAATCTTTTGTCAGCTTTAGTGCTTCATGCCAGACAAACTTTCCCAGCTCCCCCCAGACTGCAGTCTGCACCAACAAGCAGCTCTCATAAACAAGGCAGCATTTGCAGGCTGCCTGCATCCAGCTTCTCCCCTGTGCTTCCCCAGGGCTTGGCCAGGGAGCACACACGGTGGGATCTGCAGAGCTGGACTGGACAGCCTGGCTGGAAACCTTCCAAGGTGGAGGACAGACAGAAGGAAAACAGCAAGAGGAAAAATAAGCCTGGAAGTGGGGGATGAGATATGAGTGTGCTGTATAAAAGGAGACAAAAAAAACCCCAAGATGATGGGGAGCATGGGTGGATAAATGCTGGTAACACCGATCTCTGCAAGGATGGGGAAAACAGGGCAGAAAATGGGAGCAGTGCCTCAAGTACCAACAAAAAAAGGCTCTGGATATGTTGCCTGTATACAGACACCCCAAAAGTATTTGCCTTCAAAGCATGTTTTGAAAGTAAAAGCAAGGAGTAGTGGTGGGAACTGCTTTTCTTAAAAGAAAAACTAAGGTAGAGCACAGGTACAGCACAAATTTGCACTGGTGCAAGACAGCAGAGATAAATGCTAAGAAAAAGATTCCCCTTATAGCCCAGCTCATCCTCCAGCCACACTCCACTGCAGAAGAGGAGTTTTGCCCTCATGATCACAGCAGCCCTTCCCAAGGCCATGGGGACAGCTCTGCTGCCCCTAAACCCAGCCAGGATCCAGCAGACTAAGGGATTAAATGAACCCCATGGAGCACTGGACACGATCAAGGCAGGAAGGGCAGGATGAGCTGGGGACAACCACCCTGCTCTCCCAGCAGCTTTGGGACAGGAGGCATTTTAAAGCAAAAATTCCTCTCTTCTGAGCAGAAGGATGAGGAGCCTCACGATTTTATGAAGGAAATCTGGGACCTGCAAAAAGAGCAGGTGATGCCCCCAAAAGAAGGCTGTGAGACCTTGCTTTTTCCTGGAGTGTTTGGAGGGTAGGGATAGAGATAACAGCTAATGGGCTCCTGTAAAACCTTCATGCCTCGTGAGTAGGTGGGACAAAGATTAATGGTGCAGATTGGAAAATAAGCGGTGTATTTCAAAAGCAGGAGTCAGGTAGGGCAGAAAAGCAGGTGTGGAGAAGGGACAAGGTATGAGAGCAAAGGGGGAAGGAGGAAGAGGAAGCAAAACACTGGAGGCAGCACAAGGCATGAGCTGGGGGCAGGGAGGAGTGACAGTAAATGAAAGAAGGGACAGAGCTAAAAAGGCTTTCTGGGAGGCTGGTGCTGTTATTCTTGAAGAGAGTCATGAAGGAGGTGACTGACAGTGCAGTGCCAAGCACGGGCCATCCAGAGCTGCTCCACTTCCCCTGCTCAGGCCATGACAGCACAGCAGAATTCCACCCTGCCTGGCCAGCCTGCTCATCAGGCATTAGTCACTGTCACACAATGACCACAGACCATATATTATAACTAAATCCTACCATTCAGATGCAACTTAAATGAATTGCAAGGCCGAAAATCCTTATCTTTGGGGCAAAGATAAGCGTTTCCATTTGCTTATGAATGCTGGAGATTAGATTTTTTTCAGGAGTGTAGAGTTTTGGGGTGCAAACACTGTTTTTAAAGAAGCTGGAAGAATGACATGGGCACAGAGGAGCTGCCCTGATCCTCGTGTAACAGGAGAGGAGATTAAGAATGTTAGAAGTAAAAGGAAACTGCCTCTAGAAACAGAAAACTCTGCAACAGATTTCTAATGAATATGGAAAACAAAGAAAGGCATCAAATTGAAACACAGTGAGAAGAAAGAAGTTCAGTGATCTCTGCTGGCTGGAAGAGCCGTAAGGAAAATCCACAAACCCTGCTGCATCAATCCCTGTTCAAAAGACTCATCCTCCCAACCACTGTGCTTCACACCTTCTTAGAAACAAGGAAACAAATGATTTTCCTCTCCCACTTGAACCAGACCCTTCCTACCTGCTCCCAAGCACTTCCTCTGCAGCCTCCAAGCCATGACTTGACTCAGAAGGCTCCAAGAGCCTTGCTGATGTTGTGACAGCAGTGACTAAAAGCCAAACCATGTGAAAAGCCCAGCTTTGCCCCGCAGCTCCTTTCCCCTTGCTGCCCCACCTACAGCCAGGCATTGCCAGGATGCCTCAGAATTTCCCCTCTCCCAAAATGCTTACACAGCCACTGCTGAGCCCTGGCCTGCTCCACACCAGCAAAGAGTCTGCTGAGCACAAAAAATGCTCCTAAATTCCTACTGACCCTCCAGCCTCAACTGGCACCTTGCTTCCAGGATTCACTGGGTTTTTGCTCCCCATTATCCCTCCTGACAGCTCCTGTCCTTTCTCAATGCACACATCGTGGTCTTGGACACCTCCTGTTTTTCCAGGACAGCAGCATCCATGAGCAGAGCTCCTTCCCATGGCTGCTGAGCTGACACCCTGCTCCCACCACAGTAAGATCTCACCTTGAACGTCCTGCTCACCAGTTTTTAAGAGGATTCTAACTTTGGCAATTAGTTCTGTAAATACTCTTGGGCACTGGGGAACAAGCATGGCCCAACACAGGCTCTAAAGGGGGAGAAAAGTGTGACTTGCAATTCTTGCCTTTTCAAACCCAGCACTTTCAGCAAAGCCAAGGTAAATCCAAGATAAGCATGCTGCTCCAAGATTTCTTATCAGCAAGCCATCGACCGCTCTCCCCATGAGCTCTGCTGTAGCAGATCACTCAGGAATCCCAGTTCTGGATTAGAATCAAGTACAATTGGTTTGTTTCAAACAAGAACTGCCAGTCCATAAACCCCTCGCACAAAGCTGCGTCTTATTGACTATTTTTAATAAATAGGGCTGGCACAGTAAAACTGAACAATTGTTAGGGACAATAAAGGAGACAGACTTTGATTACAACTATTGAGAAGCAATACAGGGATGTTTTAGGATTGAGTATTTGCTTTCCAAGGGGAGTTCTGTCAACCGAAAACAGCAACTCAGAGCAAATACTCCTTAACAAGTGGTTTGGAGCAGAACAGAAAACAGCACTGCACAGCAAGAGAGGAACCAGATCTGTTTTTTGGGTTTTTTTTGTAGAGCAGGCAGATAGCACAGTCACTGTGGTGGTGCAGAGAAGGCAGGCAGGACTCCAAGGACAAGCCCTGCGGATGCAAGGCACACAAAGAGCTGTAAATAACAGGTGAGTTGGAGGCACAGATCTGGCAAGGTTCTCCTCACTGGTATTTGACCAGTTAGCATAGCGTTACTGGGAGTCACCTGGGTAATTCCCTGCTCAATGTGACACACAACCTCTTAGATCAGGGACCATCTGCAAATAAATCTGGACCCCAGCAGTGAGATCATCTGTCACAGTGTCTGCTGTAGCACAAAGCACCTAAGGAGGGCAGAGTGCTTTTTTTGGGGAAGGGAAGGGAATTTAGGCTTGATTTCCAAGTACGTCAGGGTGACCAAGCACCCTGGCCTCAGCAGGGCTTACAGAATCCTCTGGACACAGACACAGCACAGGCAAGGAGACCAAGCCTTCAGCTGAGAGCTTTGGAGAGCCACCTCCAGGAGTGCCCATCGGGGGACTAGACACAGCAGCAGGTTTGGGAACGAGGGGGAAAGGAGATAATCAGATCTGAAATTCCCATCACTATGAAATAAGTCTTAACTCAGTAGCTTGCCAACGCAGACCGACTGTTCTTTCTAATGTCTGTGACAACTCTGCTTCAAATTTCAAGCTTCTCTCAGCAGTAGCTACTCCCCCATGTAGCTGTAATGGCCAGAAAGAGACTGGCTTTTATGTAACCCCAAAAGACTTGCAGAAAGGGAAGCAGCAGCCACACACACACACACACACACATACACATACAGGGAGAACTGAGGGGGAAAAAAAAATCAGCAGAAGGCTCTGCTGAGTGCTCAGGGCTATATCCAAGCTCACAATGCAGCCACAGAGAAGTGGGATGCAGCAATCAGAAATGCTCCAGTTCCACGCTCGGAGAGAGACCCAGCAATCAGTGCTGCATCCGAGCAATAGGGAGCGAAATTATAGAGCAAAGTGCCATGTGATGCCACAAACTGCTCCATCCCGCCAGCTGTAACAAGTATTCATTCCCAAAAACGCGTCACTGGCTCATCTGTCATTACCAGCCCAGCCTGCCAGCAGCTGAGCAGGAGTCAGCACTGAAGGGCAGCTGCAGGGCTGCTTCCTCTCACAGTGCTCTATTCTCCCAAAAAACCACGGGGGAGGCGGATGGGTAAAACCCCCCGGGGCACTGGAAAACACGGCCCAGCACCTCTCAGCAGCCGCTGGGGTGGGAAGCACACTGTGCTTCGCTGTGTTTTCAGCCAGCACCACACAAAAGCTCTCCTGGAGCAGGATCTGCTGAAAATCCAGGACCTTTGGGAGAACACACTTAGCTGATCACAAAAATCGACATCACAACCCCCGTGAGCATTAATAATGCACTCCAATCACCAAGTGGAGAGCTCTGCAGGCCCTGGTGATGTGCTGGTTACGAAAGAGGATGTTTGGGCAATAGCAGGGCAGGAGCAGCACTGAGCTCTGCCCTTTTCCACAGCAATGTTCCAGCACTGGGAACGTCAGCCCTGATCCCGTAGCCAGGATTGTACCTGGAGTCCTTGAGACAACAAACACCCAGCCTGCTCCAATCCCAGAGTAAAAATACACCTTTTTTTTTTTCCCCTCCCCTGCCTTCCCCCCCCCTCCAGTCTGCTGGCTCTGAAAAATGCAAAAGAGGCTCAGAAAGCCATTTTCTGCGGGTTTTTTTGTCTGGCTCATGCATTATCATCATCATTTACTGCCCTCAAGGGGATTGCACAGGTGTGACTGAAAATTTGGCTCTTCCTTTTAAACTTTTTGTTATCAGCTTTGCTGAAGATGATCTTGCTGGAATAAATACCAGGCTGCTCTCCTGGAGAGGGACTCGCTCAGAGCTGTTGTCAGAAATCTGTCTGGGGGTGGAAGGATGGGGGTGTCACTGATGGGGAACATACAGATCCTCCTGGCTTCTGCTGGAGTGCTAATAGAGCCAGCAGTTTGACCTAGACTTTCATTTTTTTTAATTCCTAAAAAACAAACCATTGCACTAATTAATGTTTCCATTCATTTCGCTGAAAAACAAGTTAAACAAAGAGGGTCACCTGGTGTTCCTATCAATACCTGACTAGGATACAGGCAGAACAAATGCATTTAAATAAAACTCTAGAAGAGACGTGACAAGAGAAAGGCAGTTTAGCTCAATTAAAGAGAGCTGTCACAGGGATTTGAGTCTCAGAATACAGAACTATTGATTAAACAGGAATTAAAGCTCCAGAACAGAAAGGTTTCAAGGTCTTTGCTGTGAGGGTATACATCAGGAGAGAGAGGCAGGACTCCTTCAGCGCCACAAGAGCTCTGGCTTTGTTGCTTCCTAGGAAACAGGAGCAGCAAAGGGAGCAGAATGCTCTCTGCTAGACCT
The DNA here is from genome assembly GCA_013397075.1 of Rhabdornis inornatus. Taxonomy (NCBI): domain Eukaryota; kingdom Metazoa; phylum Chordata; class Aves; order Passeriformes; family Rhabdornithidae; genus Rhabdornis; species Rhabdornis inornatus. Next base: position 31,093 of record VWZS01003935.1, read on the forward strand.
GTGAATAATTTGGGCAAGGATACAAGGTCAGTGACAACACAGAGTGGCACCACGAGCGTCAATCAACAGGTAGCTTTGGTATTGAAAACCCACAAAAAGGTTCTAAAACATTTCAGCAGTACGTAGGGAGAGGCCTGGGCAGGTTTCAGCCCTAGAATCCCACAATCCTAGAATGGTTTGGGTTGGAAAGGGAACAGCAAAAACCATCTCATGCCACCCCTGCCATGGCAGGGACACCTCCCACTGTCCCAGGCTGCTCCCAGCCCCAGTGTCCAGCCTGGCCTTGGGCACTGCCAGGGATCCCAGGGAAGGATTCCTTCCCAATTGCCCAGGTCCTGCAGGAGCCTGTGGCTGCAGGAATGCCCAGCCCTGCTCTCCCCGATCCCGATCCCAGCCTGAATTCCCCTAATGAGCACAGCAGCTTTGGCTCCCCCAGCCCCTCCCCAGCCCTGTGCGTGCCGCACTAACAAAGCCCAGCTCACAATACAGCAGCACATTCTCATTCCTGGGCAGCTCGCTAATTAATATGGAAAGAGAGGGTCTGCTTTTTTCCCCCTAAATGACTTATTCGTTAAGTTCGAGCATATTTTAACCTTCCTTTTCAGCAGATAAACTCTGTCTCATTTGCACCTAAGCTCAGCCTTCCCTTCTTTGCCACACACTAAACTATTTTGATTAATGAAAGAGTAGGAACAAGCCAGTTCCAAGTGTTTTCTATAGAGCTCAACTGCTCTTTCAGTTTCAACTCACGCCTAGATAATTATATCACAGCTCTGAGTGCCCCCACCCTTCTGCTGCACTTGGGGAATACTGGAAAGATAAGTCTTTTCTTAATTATTAAATGTAAATAGCTCATTAAATATAATCCAATTACTTTAATTGTAAGAAAAAGGAAGTAATTACAATATGTACATGTATTCTTGCCTGAACAGTTTTAATATCTTAAATGAATCTTTGCAGCATTAATATTTTAAGTCAACCTTTGACATGAGGGGAGACGAAAAAAAAAAGACATTGACTCCCTGATATTTTCCAGAACTGTTATAACTGCTGGGATTTTGGTCACAAAAACCAAGAGAATGGCCTTGAGCATCTAAATCAAAATTGTTTATAAACAGCATCTTAATAAAGTCAAAATGATGCAGCTTTCCATTGTGGAGGGAAAAAAAACAACATAAACACAATGCCACATGAGGAGCCTGAATATGCTTTTGGGATCTCAGGAGCCCAGCAAGATGGGCACTAGTGTGAGCTCTGGAGAACAGGCAGGGTCCCACCACACAGCACCAACAGCCAGCACGTGGCTCAGATCCTCCCCACACCTATGGCTTGTGCTCTTCAAGGGTGGGGAGCAGAAGCAGGGCTGGGGGAGAAGGGGCTGCTGCACATCTGGGATTACCCAGCTGTTCCAGGGCAGTGTCCAGCGAGGTGATCCCACAGAAATGCTGAATGCAGGGTCTGTGTGCGCTGAGCCATCTGTGCATGCACAGGCACAGCCCAGGATCCCAGGCTGCCACTGGGGATTTGCAGGCAGAGCTGCAGGAAGCTGTGAGGAGCAGGCCTCTGGTTTTGCTCAACAGCATGACAATCCCTGGACTCACTTTCTCCATCCCTGCAGCCAGCAGGACCAAACCTTCCAGCAGACTCCAGCAAGGCCCCACTGTTTCTATCAGCCCCCCTGGTCTGACAGAGCAGGGTCAGGTTTCAGCTTGGCTGTAGTGACAGATGCCTGTGAAATCTCCTTGGGACAGGCAGAAAAATATTCGGTTTAAACTGCAGTTGTTTCCATTCTGCATGTTCTGAGCCCAGCAGTGATCTCACCTTACGTAATCTCCAGTGCAAACTCCAGTCTCTGGACCATCCAAAACTATTCAAGGGTGTTTGAAACCATAAAATCCCAGAATGGTTTGACTTGGAAAGGGTCTTAAAGCTCATCTGGTTCCACCCCCTGCCATGGGCAGGGACACCTTCCACTGTCCCAGGCTGCTCCAAGCCCTGTCCAGCCCGGCCTTGGGCACTTCTGGGGCAGCCTGTGCCAGAGACCACCGCTCTCACAGGGAAGGATTTCCTCCCAAAATCTAACCTAAACCTGCTCCCTTGTACCATCCTCCTGGCCCCTGGCCCCAGTCCCCCCCCAGCTCTCCTGGAGCCCCTTTAGGTCCTGGCAGGGGCTCTGAGGTCCCCTGGGAGCCTTCTCTCCTCCAGGTGAGCACCCCCAGCTCTCCCAGCCTGGCTCCAGCCCCCAGAGCATCTCCATGGCCTCCTCTGGACTTGCTCCAGGTCCTCCTTGTGCTAGGGGCCCAGAGCTGGATGCAGTGCACCAGGTACTGCAGTACAGGGGGAATCATCACTTTATTGAACTGATCTTTTTGGGACAAGAGAGATTAGACTGTATTATTAGGGATGCTAAGGATGCAGGCCTTTCTAGCCAAGCTTACCACAAGGTCTATAATAAGCTGCTTTATGGAAACCTCTCATGTGAAGCCAGCCCCTAGATGTAACCTCCTTGATACAATATTGAATTCTCAATAGCAACCAAAAGGCTACTTTGTTTAAGTTAATTACAGCCGTTTTTAATTTAGCTTGCAGAAGGGAAGCGGCCAGTGATTTCATGCTGCCCTAGACAGAAGGTAAAGGTTTTCCACAAGCTGTGTTTATAGCTCGACGCTTTCCTCCAGCAAAGCACCGGCCCCGCAGCTGCTGCTATTGAAAGAACAGGATCTGGGTGTGTGCACGGTTCTCTCTCGCCTGGTTGGGTTTTTTTTGCAGCTGCAAGGCCAAGCCCATCCGAATGCGTGTGTGCTTTTTCTTACGGTGACAAAGGCAGGGTGCCTGAAAGGGAACTCGCTTCCGCTCTGGCAGGCACTCAACCAACTATTTGCTGGGCTAAGGGGTGGTCGGGGAACTTTCACCCATCCATTCAGCCAAGGCCGCTATTCCCCCTCCCTCCCAATTAAATCCCATTTTTTGCACTCCATGCATGAACTGCAGCCACACCAATACATCAGATATTGTGGCTGATACCCTCCTCTGAATGCCACTTAAAGCCCTCCAGTGCAGAGCGCGCTGAAAGCAAAGCACCGCTCATTCTTTGAGCCACAGAAAGAGACTTTCGCTATACAGAGACCTGAAGTAAGACACTAAGTGGTAGGAAAAGGGCATCCAGAGAAAGAGGAAATGAGAAATTAAAACCACATTCAATCATATTAGTGGTAATACAATAGGTCAACAAGAGTACTTTGCACAACTCCACAGCATGGGAACAATTTCTGCAGAACTCGGAGCAGTGACACGGGCGAGTCTGGCGTTCACCAAAACCAGCAGTTTTGTCAGCAGTTTTAAAGTGCCCAGCTGGGAGGGGAGAGGGCTGGAGGGATAGTGCCTCCATGCCTTGCAGGAAAGTACACTTAGGAGAGCAGAATGCGAGGAATACTCCCGCTCCTCTTTTTCCATCTGAAACATTTTCTCTCTCCAGGGATTTCCAGCATCTTACGAGCACAGCCTCTTTGAAGTGCTGCAAAGTGGCATTGCTCATCATTTCAGTAATGATAGTAAATAAGCTCCAGTATTTTGTTGATCCTTTTCCTTTTGCTTTACAAACAAAAGGTCAGAGTCATTAGCCCAGTTTGATGAGCGGGGAGAAATGGAGGCTTGGAAGAGGCAAGTTGCTCTGGAACATCACTGGGAACATCAGTGAATGAACAAAAGTCACAGGACTTTGGAACAGCTGCATCACCCAGCCTCCAGATACTCCATGTACTCTCCATCATGGCCAGGTGTCAGATGTAGCAAGAGAACAGCATGGGAACAAGGCACAAGGTAAGAATTCTCCCTGCTTTTCCATGCTGCAGCACCCCATTGCACCTTAGGACCACGTGGAAACAAAGAGTATCATTTAACTGTACTTCTGGGATTTCCCTTCTATAAACCGGTCTGATCAGCTCTTTAACAGTGTATCCATAAGATCCCGGGGCAGCAAATCCCATATTTATCATGTTAGGTGAAATGACACTTCCTTTTATGCCCTTCACTTCACAACTGGGGGACTTTAAACTCAAATCTGTGTGGCTTTGCTTCACGAAGGAGTTGTTCAAATAAACCTGTCACCATTCATACACAATAAGCCCGTTCTGAGCAGAGGGTTGGCAGCTGCACCTTCAAGGCCAGGTTGGACAGGCCTTGGAAAACCCGGTCTGTGGAAGCTGTCCCCGCCCATGGCACAGGAATGAGATGAGCTTCAAGGTCCCTTCCAACCCAAATTGTTCTGGGTTCTATGATCAAACACAAAAGGAGTGCTCAGTTCTTATGGAGCACTTTCAGTATAAACCAAACTAAGAACTCATGGTTTAGGTTTGATTTGCAGCAGCAGTGAGACCAAACCATATTTAGTGGCAGGCTCTGTGTCTGACCCACGCTGGACTGTGCACTGCCTCCAGCAGGAATGCAGGAGAAGCCAAACCTCACAAACCAGTCACCAGTGACTGGAAGCAGCTCACCTGAAGCAGTGACACAGCAAGAGCCTCCCAGGCAGAACTTCCAGGCCTCAAGAACCAAAGCCAACTGCTGCTGCCTCACAGGCATCTCCTGCCTTCCTCTCCAGCATCACAGCATCCCTTAAAGCATCCCTTCTCCCCAGAAACACTCTGGGATACTGCAGTGGGAAAGGAGCTGACAGAAGGCACTGAAGGAACAGAGCAGGTCACCACTGACCCACTTGTGAGGGATCCATCCAGCTTCCTGGTGCTTGAAATTCCTTCATCAAAGCCCCTGGCAGATGCACACTGAGATATCTGAGCTCCACCACTTCTCCAGGAGCAACCTGACACCAGACAGCTTCCCTGCAATTTCAGGAATTAGGGTAGAATCTAGATGAGCTATTTCCCAGGCCCAGTAATGTGGGGAAGGAACTGGGATGGAGAATGTGATGAACAGCTCACTCCAGAAAAAAAATGTGGAAGTTCACATTTAAGTTCTTCTGAGAAGGGACCTCCCCTCCTACTGCCTCCCAGGCAAGGAAAAAACTACCCTGCAAACCTTCAGATGGAAAAAGAAATGTCACATAAATCAGAGTTAGGCCTGAATCTGATCACCTTCTACCAAGCACTCCTTTCACAGTGAAGCCTCATCTGCCTCCTGTCCTCAAAAAAGAACCAACACATCTTTTTATTACACAGAGTTGCAAAAATACAAAAGGAAGTAAATGTCACCAGGGTGGTTCTGTTCTGAGCAGTCATTTGCTTATTACCCAGAAGCCATTGCCACAAGCCTTTTTTAATCCTGTGTTTATAAATACCTAAAGTATTTAAATAAATGTTAATCTGCGGTAACTAAGGCCCTGATCTCACAAATATTTATCCTTGCACAGTGAGAATAAACACTCAAATACACCAATTTCTTGCTACAGATCCCATTTCAGCCGGAGTGTTGTTGAAAACAGTAACACACTGGAAGACAGGCTGGGAAAATAGCTGCATTTTGCCTTGCTGGGTTTTCACAGTGTCACTTCTGGGTTGTTTCCTGTGCATTTGTTGTAGGAGCTGTAAAAGGAGCAAGGGCAGAGCTGAGGCACCGGACAGGGCCCGCTGTGGCTGCTGGAACCCTCAGAAGGAGCTTCTGGCAGTGTTTTTTCCTGGTGTCCCATTCTGCATGAGGACAGCAGGAACTTTATCCACAGCACATGCAAACACAATCGCTATTCAACCCCTTTCCTGCTTTGTGACTGACTCATAAGCAACGTATTTTGCTCAGCTGAATTACCAAGGGCTCAGTATTGTCATCAAACCAAGCAGAGGCAAACCCAAAACCTTGCACGTAAAGTTATTAAACATTTTGAGTCCAGAAAACCCGCAGAGAGAAACTATCTAGAAGGATTAAAGCCAAGTCTTAACACTTGCTGAAATCTTCTTTATTACAATCTGTCAAAGAAAACTTGGATTTTTGAAAAACATTAATCCTACCAACCTTTGTTCTTCTATCACCACAAAAATATAAAAAATAAACCCAGGAGAGGGATTTGTTGCTGTAACTTTATGCACATGAAGCAACCACTGAAGTTTTAACCCCTCCACCCACACGCCATGATTATCTAACATTGGTGAATGAAATCAACTTTTCCTAGACCAGCCCTGAAGAATGAGATATATTCAAAGCACGCTGAGAAACCGGGTGGGGACTGATCAGCAGGGTTGTATTCCTTGTCATGAATCACTGTCTGCAAATACCTTCTGAGTTGTAACTCACAAAAATACACCATTTCTGTGTGCTGTGTCACATTAGTCATAGGGAAACCAGCTTTATACTGGCATGAGCCATCAGAAAGGTTTTATTTCTTTAAATGAGAACAATGGAATTTGGGACATTTACTTTTCGATCTCATTACCAGACAAGACAAAAAAATATCACAGTTCTTTTTAAAACTAGTGAAAAATAGATAGTTTAGGGAAAAGTTTACACTGAGTTCACCCCTAGAAGTTTGTCCTCTCACAATCCACACTCAGCACAGCAAGGCTTCACCTCGTGCCAGGTGAAGGGAGCTGCTGTACCCACTGCTCCAGGTTTGAAATCACACAGAAATCAAGGCTTTGGAAGGTAAATCCCAGACTGGCTGATCCCACCATCACCAGCACAGCCAGGGATAACAGTGACAACTGCAGCTTGAGCCAAGATCAGTGGCAGGCAGCTCTGGCGAGCTCAGGTCACGCTCTGTCACTCAAACTTCGTGTTTTGAAGCACATTCCTTAAAAAGGAATAAAACCCCCCACAGTGCCCAGAACTTTGGGCTGAGATGAGGCTCCTGCTTGGCTCTGGACACGCAGGGGATTCAAAGTCACCCTTTGGACACGCTGGCCGTGCTCTGGTGGGGAGATGCTGGCTCAGGTTTGTTTTTAACTCAGTCTGGGATTAAACTGCGAGTCGGTTTCTATGGCAAAACTCACTCAAGGTCAGGAAGGGACAAAACAGAAGGAAGAGTGTTGCAACGCAGCGTTCTGAATTCCTGCAGTGTTCAGCAGCAACTGATTCTGCACATGTTGAGAATGGGTGGAAAACACAACTACTGCCCTTCCTCATGTGACCGAGTGCAAGGCTCGGGACTTCCCATAAACCGGGACTTCCCTGCCCCGTGGAAGCTTGGGAAGGGGGCAGGGGAGGAATCAGAGACTTTAACGTCCCTTCCAACCCAAACCATTCCCTGATCCTATACAAGTGACATTTTTGCATCAGTTTTGTCTCAGGGGAGCACCTCTGTACCCCTCAATTGGTTTCCAACACCTTTTCAACTTCTCCCTCTCACGAGTCTTCAGGAAGGACACCAAAGTGTGAGGGTTACAGAATGCTCCATCAATTATGACTCTGCCTGCAGCTGATGTATTTAACATAAGTTTTTTCACCATTATTAATAGAATTTCATGTCCACCAACATCTGCAGTGCTGAAAGATTTAAGACTTTCCGTGTTTCCTAGTGCTGAACTCCCAGCATCAGCACATCCCTCAGCCCCACCAGTGCTCTGACCTATGGAGAGGTGCCCAATTCTGTTGTTGCTTCTAAAGAAAGCAAAACAGCAAGGCCAAACGTGAAATCCTGACAGGGAAATAAAAAATCCTGCCACAGGAAGGTCCTTGGGGTCAAGTGACAGCTAACAGGGAGAAGCTGCAATCCTCACCTTTCTCCACACTACGTGTTCCCAAAGTAAGCCCAACACGAACCTGAACGCTGGAGAGGTTCAGCCACAAGGACATTCCCGAGTAACTTATTTCTTCTCTAGAAGAAATACAGTCTCAGTCCACCAGGAGGTCAGGGCACTAAACCGAACTATCCAACCACACCCTAAGCCTTTTTTCGGAGGAGGGGGGGGGAACAAGACACTTCCCTAAGCACGGCTACAGCACCCACAGGGGGTCACATCAAGTAGCTCTAGATTTTTTGTGCTGGTGATGGTTCATGGGCAAGGGGTGACACACATCCTTACAAGTGTTCCCAGACAGATCGAGGGGTGCGCCCAGGAGTGGGGCTGGAACACAGGCAGGACAGAAAAGTTTCCTTCCATGAGGGCACGCAGACAGACTCTGGACACGGCCACAGACACGTCTGCACAAGGCCCAGAGTCAAACTCAGACAGTAAATGTCTGCAAAGAGATGGACCCCCTCTGCTCCCCCTCAAAGGGGCCCTGCAGCACCCCCTTGTTTCCTGAGCCCCCAGCGCTCCCCAGAGCTCCGGGACACCCCCAGGACAGCAGACACCGGCCAGGCCCCGGGACAGCCCCGCAGGCGACATTTCCTTCACCGAGCACCGAGCACCGGGGCTCCGAGCAGCCGCGGGCAGCCCGCCCCGACACCCCCATTCCCCAGGGGCCAGCCCGGCCCGGCTGCACACCCGCCACAACCCGCGGCCTCCGGGAAGGGCTGGGGCAGTGTCAGGCCGGGGATGGAGCCCCGGACCGGGACAGACCTCCCCAAAACCCCGGCTCGGGACCACAGCAGCAGCGGCTCACTATGTGGCAGGAAACACCGCCCGCTTCTTCCTCACAACTCACTATTTGGCAAGGGCCTTACGGCCCACCCCAGCGCCTCTGCCTCTTTTCCCCGGGAAGACACGGCCCGGGGGCGCTGGGGAGGCCCGCTCGCCCCTGTCGCACTCACCCTGTCGGCGGCTGTCCCCTCCGCGCCCCCGCTCTCACTACCACCAGGGCGGGCCGGCCCGCCCGTCCGCCATTCCACGGCTCCCCCTCCCTGCCCTGCCGGGCCCTCGCCCCGCCTCCCCCGGCCGCCGCGCCGCCGCGCCATTGGCTGGCCGCCCGCGGCTGCTGCCGCACCATTGGCTGCGGCTCTCTGTCCATCAAAGACGCCCTACGCCACTTTCGTACGGACCTGGCGCAGCGGAAGAACCGCACCCAAGCCGGCCGCGCAAAAAGAGTAAATAACGAGGAGTGTACCATGAGGGGAGATAGACGGGGGGAACCCTGAGCAGTCTGGGGACAGATTATAGGGACGGAGGAAAGAACCGCGCCACCAATCACAATTACGATATCTTAAAAATACGGGTTTTTTCCTGCCTGTGAAAGCCAGAACTTGATATTCTTCCAAGTGGCATTGGTGGAGAGCGGTCCCTGTCACTTCCGCACCTCCCCCGGAGAGCTCCGCTTTGGTACTGCCTTTCGCCTCTATGGTCTCCCGCCCTGCGAGGAAAGTTCCACCTGGGGGAGCGGGGGTGTCAAACCAGGCCGGGCGGGGCGCTGGCATCTGGGATCTGGGATTTGGGATCTGACTTTGCTATCTGGGATTTGGGATTTGAGTTTGGGCTCTGGGATCTGGGTTTGGGCTCTGGGGTTTGGGCTCTGGGGTGGGAGCTGTGGGACAAGGCGTGCGGGGTTGGGGGCAGGACTAACCGGTCCCAGTCCCACAGGGCAGCACGTGGGGGTCACCCCAGGGCTCTAAAAGCCGTTCCCTGATTCCTGCCCGGTCTCCAGCCCAGCGCAGAAGCAGAGTCCTGGCATGGCTTGGATTGGGAGGGATCTTAAAGCTCATCTTGAAGCTGATGGGCAGGACAGCTTTGGCTAGACCAGGTTGCTGCAAGTCGTGTCCAGTGTGGCATTGCACGCTTCCAGGGATGGGGCCAGCATCCTGCAACTCTTCCTGGTCCTTGGCAGGGCTGGGGTGATGCTGATGCCTTCCAGAAACTGCAGGAGCAGAGATCTGATGGGAAATTCCACCACAGGTTTCTGCTGGTGCACCTGGATATTAAATCATCCCTCCCTGCCTGGTGATCAAACCAAGCCTGTGGGCTTGATGGGGAAGAGGGAGCGGGATGAAAGGCACTGGCATGGACATCCATCTCTCCCCTGCTCTGTGCTCCTGCTTTCAACCAAACCACAGCGAGTAAATCACCGGTGCTCCTGCCGGGAGCAAACAAACCCCTGTGGGAGCCGTGATGGCAGAGCCATCCCAGGGTCACTGGGTGTGAGCCGTGCCTGTGCCTCGTGTCCGTGCCTGCTCTGCCCTGTGACACAGCCTCTCCAGCACCACTGCCATCCCTCGGGATCCTGCAGGAGAGATGGACACACAGACAGACTGAAATTGCCATTTCTTGCCTGTTTTTGGCATCACTTTCCGCTGTGAATCCCACCTCAGTAGGATGGCCAGCCCTTCCTGGTGCTCCCTGCTGCCCTGTGCTGTGTCCTGGCAGGATGAAATGGGACACACGGGGTGGGTGGGGTGCCAGGCCCGGGATGCACAGACACCCTGGGTACCTGGGATGCACAGGACACACGGGGTGTCCAGGGTACCTGGGGTGCAGTGGGGCACAAGGGATGGATGGGGTACCTGGGATGCTGCCCCAGGACCCCCACCCTGCCCTGGCACCCCCAGTTCTCAGCTGTGGCTGTGCACCAGGGGCTGAGGTGCTGCTGAGGCCGCTCAGCTCCGTGTTTTCCAAGCTGCCAGCGAGCCGTTCCCTTGAAGATCTGCCTCTATCTCAAGGTGTCACAGCCTCAAGGGACCTACCTAATCTGTATCTGCACTGCAACCTTTATCTCTCCTGCTCTGTTTATAGCTGCTGAATAAAACCTGCTAAACTGCAGGATCCAGCCCCCCCCCACTGCCGTGCCCCCCGACACTTTTTCCCCTGGTGCTCCTGCCTGCCAGGTGCTTTCCTGTGTTCTGCTGGAGGTAAATGATGCTCCAGGGGATGGGGAAGGGCAGCCAGGCTGCTCCTGCCTCCCACCTGCCTCCCAGGTGGGCTCCAGCCACGTCCAAGCCCTTGATAACCCCAGACAGAGCCTGGCACAAATCAGTGCCTCATCCCAGCCCTGATTCCCTCAGCCTGGGCTTGGATTCTGCTGAAAACCAGGTGGGATCCAGCAGGTCCAGCCTCATCCTTTCACTGCATGCTTCAGGGATTGGGAAAGGGGACATTCTCCACGGGAGGGAGGAGATGGCAGCTTGTTGAAGCCTTGGATGTCCCTTCCCTGGCCAACTGCCCCTATCCCAGCAGGCACAGCTGCATCCCTGCTCCCTTTGGGAAAGGAGCCAGGGCTGTCACCACCAGAGCTGTGAGGATGCTTTGGAAACCTGCTCCCAAGGCTTCTCCTGCATCCCTGGTTCCCATGGACCTGCGATTCACAAGGACACACCTGCGGTGCACGGGCTACCCGGGTGCAATGCAGCACACGGGATGGAAAGGGGGCGACCGGGGGAGCTGTGATGTGACGGGGACACAGGATGGACAGGATGTGGGGGATGCCCGGGGTGTCCGGGAAGCTCAGGAGGTGCCCGGTGTCAGGGTGCCCGGGCAGCTGGGGATGCTCAGGATATTCCCGGGCTCTTGGGGAGGCTCAGGGGGTGCCCGCCGTGTCCCCACGCCAGCGTGGCGCGGGCAGTGGCTGTGCCGCTGACATTTACTAATCAGCTCTCACCCAGCGCACACCCGCTCCCTTCTCTTGCTGTCTTGTCTCCATGGAGACTCCGCAACCTTTGCTCACTCGTTAATGGTATCTCAGCAAAAGAAACTCCAACGCCACCCAGCCTTCCCCTCCCGGCCCCGGGAGAAATCCTCGCCTCTCACCTCCATCCCCATCCCCTCCTGCCGCTGGGGATAAAAGGGACGAGTCCTTGTTAGCGAAGGACCCAGCCACGGGGGCAAGTTCTGACGGTGGCGCAGGGAGGAGGGAGAGCCACCATCATCCTCCTCGCGGCCAAAAAAACAAGGCCGGGGGATTTTATTTCTGTGGCAGCAAGGACAGGCTCCATCCGTGCGGGATTCTGGCCAGCAGCCCCTTTTCCTGGCTGATTTATTGAGCCACGAGGCTTGGCACGTGGTTCTGCCTGGGTTTCTGTGTTCCCCCATCCCAAACCCACACCCCAACATCCACAAAGCTGCCCAAAAACCATCCAGAGGGAGTGGCTGATGCTGGGAACATGCTCCGTCCCCGGTGTCCTGCTCTCGCTGATTCTGTTTTCAAATTAACATGGGAAAGATGCCCATTACCTGCTTCCAGATAATGACTATGATTAGGCAGAGCTCTGCTGCCAGCCGAGATCTGAAGGATTTCTGTGCTCTCCAGCAGCGCTTTGCCAGTGCAAAAACAAGAGCAATAAAGTGTAAATAAAAGACTAAAGGAAATCGTGGGTCCATCAGCGGATGGGCTGTGTGGAAGGGGCTCTAATGATGGGCTCTCTGCGGTGGGCTGGTGGCTTCAGCCTTGCTCCAGCCAAGGGAAAATTGGAGAGGGGCTGTCCCAGTGCCTCCACCCCGTGTGTGAACCTGGCTCAGGCCCTGCTTGCTGGGAACTGGGGATTTGGGGAAGGAAAATTCAAGATGTGCGTGTGCAAGGCTGTTCTGGGGGGACTCGTGGCCCTGCAGACAGAGATGGGGGCGCAAAGAGGGGGGAAGAAACAGCTGGATCTCCTGAGATGACTGCAGCAAGTCCTGGAGCACCCAGGGTGGTTCCACACCTCCTCTGCCTTGCTGTGTGACACTCTGCCCCCACAGAGCAGGACAGGGGTGACCCCTCTGTGCCAGGTGTCCAGGGGCGTCTCCATCCCCAGGCCACCAGAGACCCCTGGGCGGGGGATGCTCAGGGGACAGCCCAGGACCCACCAGGGCTGAGCTTGTCCCCACCCTCTGGGGACGCTGGGATGTCACTGGGGGCTCCCGCCCTCATCCTGCTGCTGAGGGAGGCACAAATCCCCTGCCCGTGCTGCCAGGCTGAGCTCCAGCTCCCTCTGAGCCTGGCCATGAGCTCAAGATCCCCCCACCACGGCCAGAGGAGATGGAAAACCTTGGCCATGGCCATGAGCTCACCCTCACCGGGAGTGGCTCTCATCATCCCTGGAGCAGAGCATCCCTCCTGCCTGGCCCTGCCAGGACCTGTGGGGATGTTGCCCAGGGTGACAGGATGTCACTGTGGACAGGGTGTCACCGTGGACAGGGTGTCACCATGCCTGGATGAGGGTGATGTTCCCACAGTTCCGGGGGAAGCTGGAAGGAGCTGCCATCCCCTCTGATAGCTGCTTTGGGCAGTACCTGGCTTGCCCAAAGGCTGGTCCCACACGTGGCTCGAAGGCCAGGCGGGTCCCTGGGGACCCCATGACCCTGTGCCACCTCCCTGGGCTCCCCCTGCCCGTGGGATGGGCCCAGGGGAGCCCATCCCGGCCGGTGGGAGGCAGGAAGCTAATCTGTGCTCTGATTAGGCAGAGTTCCCTTCTTTCCCCCCCCCAGTGATAACAAATAATAATATAATCCCCTTAATCCGTCCCCGAGGAGCCGGCGTGAACTCCCGGCCGGGAAGCAGCGCGCTGCTGCCGCTGCTGATAACTCCCGCCCAGGGCCCCCAGAAAAACAAACGCTTTGGCTCACACGCTGCCCCCCAAAACTCCGTGTGCTGCCCTGCAGCTCCCTCTCCCAACACCCCCGGACCCCCCACCCAGCCCCTCTGCCATCCTGGGAGGATCCAGCACCACTCCTGGCTCCTTCCCACTCAGTGAGGCCACAATGACCCTGCAGAGCCCCCAGACTCAGCCGAAGGGGGCCCAGTCAGGACCCCCTCTCAGCTCCTGCTTCTCTTGCCCCAGGAAGCTCAGCACCTCAGGTGCCCCTGCACCTTCTGCTGCCCAGGGACAATGCCAGGGGTGCCCCCCCTGCACCCTCCCTGTCCCCAGAGAGACACCCCAGGGGTCCTGCAGCCCCCAAGGATGCCCCAGCTGAGCCCCAGGGCTTTGTTTCAGGGATGTTGGTGTGGGGAGCATCACCTCCTGCCCCAGCTGAGCCCCAGGAGTGCTGGCACGGATCCTGCAGCCCCCACCCATCACTGGGGTGCTGGGAAGGAACCCATGCACCCAGCTGCCCAATCCCCCTGCCTTCCCAGGGACCCCAGCCTGCTATTCCCCCCTGGTTCTGAGCCCTCCCTCCATCACCATCCAGCAAATATTAATAACAACCCTGCAACCGCCTGTGCTTTTATTCCCTGGCTTTGCTGGCCCTGGCTCTGCTGAGCTCAGCTCCTCTGGCTCCAAAATGCCTTTTAAAATTACCAGAGAGTGGAGACCCCTGCGAACACCCTGCCCCCGGCTGCCCCCTCCTCCCTGGCACCCGCCCCGGGGCCAGCAGCACCCATGTGCCATGTGGGGAGCTGGGTGCCATCCGCCCCCCTTGTTTCAGAGGCGCCAGGCTGGGCTTGATTAAAACCCGAGTGAAAGCCAGAGCCAGGGCAGAGAGGGGGATTAGATCGCTCCGGGGAATGTTAATGGACTCCAGAGCTTTCTGCCCGGCTGGCGGCTGGGATGAATCCAGCCCTGGATGGACCGGCGGGTGCAGTGAGCGAGGCAGGGCTCGGCTGGAGCCCGGAGCACCCGGCAGAGCGGGAGGAGGATGGGGGACACACACACACGGGGTTTGGGAGCGTCTTCCGAGGGCCTGGCCGTCCCCCGGGACAGGCAGGGCTGCTCTGCAGCTCCAGCCGGGCTCCGCCGCCCCCGCTGCCGGCGCAGGGGGGACCGTGGCACAGCGCGGTGGCACCAGCATCACCCACACAGCCCTGGGGACAAGGACAGCCCGGGATGGCACCAGCCGTGGGGGCCCTCAGTGGGGCTGCAGGGGCTGTTTGCCGGGCGCTGCTGCTGGCAAGGGCCGGGGCGGGGCAGACGCGCCGCTCTTGGGGTGCCCGTGCCCCCGACACGGAGCTGTTCCCAGCCGGCTTCGCTGGATTGCGGGTCTGACGTGGGAAATCGCCTCCCTCCCTCGTTAGCTGTGATTAGCATGTCAAGTGGTTGAAGTTGGTGGGTATAAAGGATGCGAGCGAAGAATAATGGCTTCAATTTTCTTCACGGCACAGCCATTAATTTGAAGGAGAAGGGGGTGTCCAAACCTCGCGGCAGCTCCCGGCGGATCCGCCGGGCCCAGCGCTGCGGGGCGAGGGCGGCTCCGGCTGCTGCCCTGCCCGGGCTGGGGGACAGGACCCTCCGGAGAGCCTGGCACCGGCACAGGCATCCCCCCTGCTCCCCGTGCCAGCGGGATGGTGCACATGGGTGTGCAACACGTGTGTGCAACATGTGTGTGCAACCTGTGTGTGCAACCTGTGTGCATCATGTGTGTCCATCCTGCGTGCAACCTGCGTGCATCATGTGTGTGCAACCTGTGTGTCCATCCGGCACACCGCCCTGTGCCCGGCAATGAGGAACCACCCCGGTTCCAGCTCCCGGGGATGGGCAGGAGGGAAAGGAGGGCAAATTCCTGCCGAGTTTCCAAGGGGATGGGAACAAGTGGGAACGGGGGCAGAGCTGCCTCTGCCAGCTGCGTGCGGGATCGCCCCGAGCATCCTCACATCCCTCTTCCCCATGGGTCGAGGGTCCGTGCTCTGGCTCCGTGTGGCCCAGCCCTGGACACCTCTGACGTGGAGCATCCCTCATCCCACGGCCCTGCAGCATCCCTGGTCTCCAAGCTCCAGCATCCTGCGAGGCCAGAACCCTCCTCCCAGCAGAGCTGCTTAATTAAAATCATCATTTCCACCCCGAGGTACAGCCAGGCACCAGGACCTGGCTCTCCCCACATCCTGCACACCACGTGGCCACGCTGGACTAACCCTGGGTGAGTCCTGCTCCCGAAAGCAGCTCCCAGAAACCTTCAAAAAAAATCAGGCTAAACAAATAAACAGCAAAACAATCATTTCCCCTCCAAATTTTGAGATTTTTCCTCCTTTCCCCCAGCAAACCCAGGGCTGTGCTGATAAACCCCCAACAATCAGCCCCATGACGAGGTTTTTCAGGCTCCAGAGTGGCTCATGCTGCTTGAGAGATATAATTGAGGCTTTAAAAAAAGACAAAAGATAATAAAATAAGTGAAATCCAGCTGTGGTCCAAGCAGCTGGTCACACCCAGCGGGGCTCTGGCTGTGCCAGGTGATTCTTCCTGGCAGGATTTACCTGCTGGGGGGGATTTCATCGTCTTTCAGTGCTGCTTGTTGTGACCTGAAATGGGAGAGAGGAAAAATGGGGCAAGGAAAGAGTAAATGTGATGCTCGTGGGAAGCATCATATTGGAGCCAAGCTAGGAATGAAGGGTGCTGGACCCCCAAAAGATCCTCCAGGAGGAGCCAGAGGGGGGCTCAGCACCTCGGGATGGGCGCTGGATGCAGGCACAGCACCAGGGGTGGCTGGACCCCCCAACCTGCTCCCGTGCCTCAGTTTTCCCCCATGCTATGTCACCGTCAGGGGACATTTGGTGCCACCAGGGTGGAAGCTTAGGGGCAACCTCGGGGTGCCCCTGATGGGCCCCGTTTGCCCCCAGCCCTGTCACACTGTGTGAGGATGGGGGGAGGGAGGGGATACAACCCTCACCCCCCCAGCAGCCCCCGGAGCTGTGACCACCTCGAGCTGGGGGTGTCAGGCACCCGTAGGGCCCTGGGGAGGAGGGACAGCACCCAGCCCTCGCCCATCACCCCCCAGCTCACCCTGAGGGTGCTGTGGGGCTCCCGGTGGGGGGACAGTGGAGCAAAATCCCCAGTCTGTGGTTGGGGCCCAGCCCATCAGTACCCCGACCCAGGTTTGGGGGGCGGGTCTGTGATCCACCAGCACCTGGAGCCTCCCTGAGCCCCCCCTCTGCTCACCTTGGACTGGGGGAATGGAAATAAACCCCCCCAAATACCCAACCACCTGCACCTGGGGCACAGGGACTGCCAGGTGCTCCCCATTCCCTCCCAGCACCCCGAGCTTGGCCGGGGGGGTCCTGTGAGCCCACCTGGGTGCTCAGAGTGCCCCTGTAAGGGGGGAGCTGCATCGGCCTGGGCTCCCCCCAGCAAACAGGGGGTCCCCCAGCGTCCCCCACCCCCTGCAGCATCCCCGCGNCTGAATTTTACGGGTTTTGTCCTTATTTTCCTCCTTTTCTCGCTCCTTCCTGGCGTTGATGCTTCTCCCATCCATCACCAGGAGTCTCCTGAAATTCCTGCGCCCCTTTCACCCCCCGTGGTGCCAGGGAGGGGTGGGCACCCCCCCTGCCCTGCAGAGCCCCCGTGGGTCCCCAAAGTGCCACCAGGCCCCCAGTGCCACCCATCCGCAGGCAGCAGCAGCGGGGTCACACCACACCCCGGCTTGTACCAAAATTCAGCTTTCCCGGAGCCATTCCCAGCCTAAGGCAGATCCCGGCACCCCCCGGATCCAGGGAGGGTCAAACCCCTCCAGCACCCGCCCCCGGCACAGCCAGGCCGTGCTCCCCCAAAAAAGAGAAGCAAGAAAGCAGCGGGCATCGCTCAATATATAGGTTTCTTTTTAATATAAAAAAAGTGCCTATTAAAAATTCCTTCCTAAATAACACAAAAAGACCGTTTGAGGGGCAAAGCGGGGGCCGGGGGGGCTCGCGGGGGGCCCCTCTGGCCAGGGCAGCACAAGCACTGCACAGGGCAGCTGGGGGGGCGGGGGAACGACGGGGATTTTGACCAAATTTGGGTATTTTCCCTTTTTTTTTTTTTTTTTGGTGAATTTTGCCTTTTTTTATCAATTTCAGGGTGGTTTTCTTCTCTTTGTGTGTGTGTGTGTGTTTTCTCTTTTTTTTTCACAACCCACAAAGCCGTACAGAGATTGCCAAACTCTGGAGGAGGGGGGGACACACAGGGAATTTGTGGGAGGAGAGGACCCCAAAGCCCACCTGGCACCCACACACGCACCCACACCTGAGCTCGTCACTGTCACCGCCTCGGGGACCCTGCACAGGGACCCCCCTTTACCCCAGCCCCCCCCACTCCCCCTCCCCACCAAGAGGGGCTGTGATTGATTTATTCCTTATTTTTTTTTTCCTTTTTAAATTTTTTTTTTCCATTTTGAGAATTTAAGAATTAAAAGAAGTGGCTTTGTCTGTTAATGTAGCGAAATAGGTTTGATTCTCCTTCAGCAATATGGCTGACAAAATCCTGACCTCAGNTATAAATTTGGATCTTTGGGTGTGTACTGCCAAAAAAACCAACCAAAAAACCCAACAAAAAACCAAAAACCCGCCTTCGTTCTTCAGAATAATAATAAAAATAAAACTCAAATCATCATTGAATCATTAAAAAAAAGGCAACGGAAACCCAAGGAACCCATGCGGAAGTTGCACACCACAAAACCACAGCAGATGTACAGAATGCAATATACAAGACACGATTTATAATAAAACATTATATACAATAAATAGGTTATTGTTACTTTTTTCTTTTTTTCTTTTTTTTTTTTTTTTTTGCT
>VWZS01003935.1:49491-68467 GCA_013397075.1 Rhabdornis inornatus
TTTTTTTTTTTTTTTTTTTTTTAATCCTTAAACATTTTTTTTTTTTAACTTCTTTTCTTCAAAAGTATTTACAATTGCTGGTTTTGTGCAGAAAACGAAAATTAATCGAAATAAAAAATAAAACTTAAAGAGTCCCTCTGCTTGTGGCTGGGAGGAGAGAGAGAAGAGAGAGAGAACGCGGCGCCGGCGCCACGGCCGAGGCGGGGCCGGGGGCGAAGCGGGGCCGGGGTCCCCTCCGGAGCTGCCCCCTCCTCTCCTCCTCTCCTCTCCGCGATGGGCGGGGGGCGCAGGGCCGGGGGGGCTGTGGCTGCGGGGAGAGCGAGAGAGGAGTGAGGGAGGGTCCGGCCACGGGCTGAGTGCCCACCCCCACCCCCCAGCACCCACGGACCCGCGGTTCTGGCACCCAAATACCCAGGGGGGCAGGGGTCCGGTTCACCCCTAATCTGGGACCCAAATACCCTGGGGGCTGGGGTCCTGTCCCCCCAGCCCGGGACCCAAATTCTCGGGGTTTGGGGTTCTGTTCACCCCTAATCTGGGACCCAAATTCTCAGGGGTTTGGGGCCCTGTTCCCCCCCACTCTGGTACCCATGTTCCAGGGATCTCGGGTCCTTCCCACCCACACTCAGCACTCTGGAGTCCTGCTCGTTCTTGTCTGGCACCCACAAACCCGGGGGTCTCGGGTCCCGCTCCCCCCATGGGGGTCTGGGGCACCCACGGGGGTTTGGGGCACCCCACACCCCCCCAGCTCTGGCACACCCAGGGTCCTGCACCCCCAGCTCTGGCTCCAGCCACCCCCAGACTCTGGAGCCCCCAGGGTCCCCAGGCTGATGCTGGGTGGGACAACAGCCGGGGCAGCTGCTGACACCCTGAGTGGGGGCAGGGCACCCAGAGGGGGTGCAGGTGGGGCACGGAGGGGGTGCAGGCGGGGCACAGACCCCAGCGGGGCACGGAGCCCCCAGCACACCCCGCCGGGGACCCGCACAGGGTTGGGAGCACAGCTGGCACTGACCTGGTGCTGGAGGCGTCTCCGAGCCCCGCTGGTGACGCTGCCGGAGCCTGGAGGGGCCATCGCTTCCCCAGCACCCAGCGGTGTCCGTCCGGCACAGCGGCCCCGGAGCGAGCGGACGGGGAGGGACAAGGAAAACAAAGAATCCCCAAACAGCCGAGGGGCCCCGGCCGGGCGTGGGCAGGGGGCACCCAGCGCTGACCCCCGGACCCCCTCCTGCCCTCCCTGCCCGCGCCCCTGCGCTGCCCGTCCGTCCGTCCGTCCGATTGTCCTGCTGCGGGGCGGGGGGAGCGCAGTCCGGAAAGCAGAGCCGGAGGTGGAGCGGGTTTGAGTGCGGAGGGGGAAAAACGGGGGGTTTCTCTCTTCATCCATTATTATTAATTTTTTCCTTTTGTTTCACTTATTTTTTATCTTTTTTTTTTCCTCTTTTTTTTCCTCTTTTTCTCCTTTTTTTCTTACTTTTTTTTTTTTTTTTTTTAGAAAACAAACAAACGGTTCCAATCCCAGTTAAATACAGAACTTGAAAAGTGTTCCAGAAAAAAGTGCTGGCTAAATTACCTCTGAAAGAGAAACACAACACGGAGAGAGAGAGGGGGACATGATGAGAAGGGCCCTGAGGGTCCCCTGTGTCCCCATGTGCCACCCTCACCCCCAGGCTCTCCCCCACCTACCCTGTAACAAAACCTCGTTGTCCGGTTGGCACGTCAGCAGACACTACAATGAGGTGACCGTAAAAGTGTCCTCAGGGTGCTGTTGCTCTACCATGGGTCCCAAAAACCCGCTCTTCTGGGTGGGGGCCATGACGGGGTGCCCTTGGGGTGCAAAACTGGGGTACCTGTAGTTGTCCTGCAGCTGCAACATTGAGTCTCTCGGTACGGGGGAGATGTTCAAGTCATTGATCAGGGGACAAGCGTAGGGTCCTCGGTGGTGAGCCCGGGACATCTCCAAGGGCTCCTTCTCGCCCTTGGAGGGGTGGGTGCCGCTCGGGCTGCTCAAGTGGGGGTTCAGACACGGGGGGTCCGTCCTGCCCATGAAGTCTACCAGCATCCCGGCCCCCGCCTTGCCGTCGTACGAGGGGCTGCGGGTGCTGGCGTTGGGGGAATACCAGTACGGGGGATTTTTGCAACTGGGGGAGTCGTAGTGCGCTTGAGGCATGGGGAGGTCGCGGCACGCCAGGTGTGGGGCGTGCGGCAGGGCCCCCCCCTGCATGCTGTGTTTGAGCGAGTCACAGGCCGGCAGCTTTCGGATGCTGCCTGCCCGGAGGTCCTCCTTGAAGGCCAAGGTCGGGGAGCAGTTGGGCGAGAAGGCTTTCTGCAAACCGGCCTCGAACACAGTCTGCTGGCCGGGGGCCGCCAGCTGGTGTGGGAGGGCAGGGAAGTGCTTGCTCTCCAAATCTGGCTGCCCCAAACCGGGGGAATCGCTCTGGAACCCCTGGACAAAGGTCCCGTCCGAGGGGGTGGAGGGGTTCATGGAGTAGGGGCCGGTGTAGTCACAGGGGTCCCGCTCCCCCACCCCGAAGCCCCGGGACTGGGAGGGCAGGGGGGACATGCTGCTGTCCCCGCTGTAGTAGTCCAAGCCCAGGTCCGTGCTGTCCTGGAAGAGGGGGTTCACTGCCTGTGACTTGGTGGGGAACTTGGCTTTGCCTGTCCCCCTCTCCTTCTTGGAGGCACAAGCCCCTCGGGAACCCCGGGGCTGCCGGGGTCCCGTGTTCCTCTTGGAGGGGTACACGGAGGAAGAAGAGGAAGAGGAGGAGAAACTCAGGTGGGAGGTGTCAAACATATCCACCTTCTTCCGTCGGCCTCGACCGGGCTTAGAGTTACTCTGGAAGAGAACGCTCTGGTTCCAGTTGTAGCCAGGGGCAGAGGATGCCTCATTCCAGTCCATCATCAGCTTCTCCAGGCTGGAGAGGCTGGACTGGCCCTCGCTGGAGGACGCCTCGCTGTTGGCGCGCCGGTAACCAGCCGGCTGGTTGAACTGGGTGCTGTCGGAGGAGGACTCGGAGAAGGTCTCGGAGACCGTCTGCTGCTTGGCTTTCTGCGGGGTGTAGTTGGAGATGTCCAGGATGACATTGGGTTCGTTGAGGTGGCACTCGAAGCCCGGGTTGTAGAGCTGGCTGAAGGCTTCCGAGCTCCAGTCCAAGCCGCCATAGCCTTGCCGGAAGGCCCAGGGCGCGGCGCTGGGGAACTGCCGGCAGTTTTCAGGTGAGGGCTGGAAGGATGCTGAGCCCTTGGGCACCATGTAGCCGCCGGGCGAGACGGTGCTGGCCCGGCTGTCGCAGCGCAGGGGCGTGTGCGCGGCGCTGGAGAACTGCCCCCCCTGCTCGGCACTGTTGAAGAAGGCGGCTTTTCCCAGGGGCAAACTGGGAGCAGCTGTCGGTGGCGCGTAGCCGGCACTGTGGGCACTGCTGGGCGAGGACGGGAGGCTGCTGCCGCTGCCGTAGGCAAAGCTGCAGTCCTTGCTGTTGGGGCAGTCCTGTGCTGATGGGTACTGCTTTCCTGGTGGGAACACGCTGGCGGGTGCCACGCTCTGCCCGGTGCTGCCGTAGCTGCCGTAGGGCGAGTAGCCGGGGGTGCCGCTGGCCGCCGGGTGAGCCGTGGGCGAGCGCGACACGGCCGATGGCGGGGCCAGTTTGGGGAAGGACTCGGTGCCCCGGCATTCTGACGAGCCTTGGCTCACCCCGTAGCCGCTGGAGGCACGGCCGGGCGGGAACGCCGGCCGACCCTGCATGGCCGCGTGGAAAGCGGCCTCGGCAGCCGGGCTGGCCGCCGGCACCTTGCCCCCGCGGGCTGTGTAGGCAGCCATGCCCCGCTGGCCGGGCAGCGCGGCCGGTGGGGCCGTGTAAGCAGCCGCCGATTTACGGGACTCGGAGCGGGACGCGGAGAGGGCGAAGTCCAGCAGGTCGGAGGAGTCATCCGAGTCCAGCAAGGAGCGGAAGTAGCCGGTGAAGAGGCTGTGCCGCTCCGGCCCGGTGTCCGTCTGCGAGGACGGAGCGCTGCTGGCGTAGAACCCAGCGCGGCCGGAGGAGCCCGACTCCAGCCCCGCAGCGTGGAACGGCCTCGCCTCGGCCCCTTGGTAGCCACCGCTGCGTCCGGCCTGGCTGCCGGGGTGGCCGTGGTGGGGGGCCCAGGGGCTGCCCTTCTCCCCCCCGCCCCACTCAGCGGCGGGGCCGTCCCCGAAGCTCTGCCCGGAGCTGGGTTCGGGGAACAGCGCCCCGTTCTTGCGCGCCCGTCGCTTCCTCTTGGGTTTGCCCACGGGATCGGGCTCCAGCCGGCCGCGCTTGCGGGGGTGCACGGGGTCAGTGTGCAGGGCGCTGGGCGCTTTCTTCTTCTTCCCGATGCCCTCAAAGAAATCGCTGAAGGAGCAGCGTGCGGCGCGGGCAGCGTGGCCCCCTCCGCGCCCCCCGAAGCCGCCCGCCTTGCCGCCGCGCCGGCGGAAGCCCTGGACGCGGTGCAGAAAGTGGGAGATGCTCTGGGTGTCGGGGGCTTGGTGGATGGACTCGGGCTCGCTGGGGGTCCAGCAGCGGGGCGGCGAGCAGCGCCCCGAGCACTGGCTCTGCCGGTTGAGGAAAGCCAGCTTAGCCAACACGTCCGAGTAGTCGGCTTTGCTGTCGTTGGTGTCCGCGATGTAGGAGGGCTGGGGCGAGGCCAGCTTCTGCTTCCTCCTCCTCCTCTTCTTCACTTCCGGGGTGGGCTCCTTGGGCTTGGCTTGGCCCAGCAGCAGGTTTTTGGGAGGCCGGCCCCGCTTGCGCTTCAGGATGATGGGCATCTCGCCGGGGGGGAACACCACGACCACGTTGCGCCCATTGTTCTTCATCTTGAGCAGCGGCGTGGGCTCCATGGAGCTGCTGGCTGCCAGCTCCTTCCCCTCCAGGTTCAAGTTGCTGCTGAGCGATGACACCTTGTAGGTGGTCTTGTTCCTCCTCCCCAGGGACACCGGGATCTTGGCCATCTTCACCACCATCTTCCTCACGCCCCGGCACTTGCTCTTCTTCCCCACCGCGGGGGCTTTGGGCATCTCGTCGGGGTCCAGCGTGGCGGGGGGCGGTGGCGGTGGGGGGCTCAGCACCGGGGTGTCGGGCTCCTCGGGCCCGGGGGGCATCTCGGCGGGCAGGGCGAGGGGGGACAGGACGCGGCTCTCGGGGGTCATGTCCACCCGGCGCCCCCGCCCCGCCCTCCTCCTGCGGCACAGCATCTTTGGCTTGTCTGTCCGGCGCAGGGCGTACTTGCGGTGGTCTTCGCCACACCGCCCGGCCCCCCGGCCCCCGCAGGGACCCCGCTTCACCATCGTGCTCAGGGGACACCCCCCGAGCCGCGGCTGCAGCCCGTGGGGCCGCAGAGGGTCCCCAGGGCCCGGCTGTGCCTCCAGCAGCTCCGAGACGGTTCCCAGCGGCTGCGGCTCCAGCAGCGAGGGCTCGGCGGGCAGCAGCGGGGGCTCCAGCGCTCCGGGCAGCGGCTCCAGGGTCTGCAGCCCCAGAGGCTCCGCCAGCGGCTCCAGAGACTGCAGCTCCAGCGACTCGGACAGAGGCTCCAGCGACTGCAGCTCCAGCGACTCAGAGAGTGGCTCCAGCGACTGCAGCCCCAACGGCTCCAGGTTTTGCAGCTCCAGCGACTCTGGCAGCGGCTCCAGGCTCTGCGAATCAAGCAGCTGGGGCTGGGACTCCAGGGACTGGGAATCCAACAGCCGGGATTGGGAGTCCAGCTCTTGGGCTGGCAGCAACTGGGGCTGCGGCTCCATCGCCTGCGACTCCAGCAGCTGCGTCCCCGGGCACGCCAGGGAGGCCAGCTCGTTCAGGATGTCCGCCTCGGCCAGCTCCGAGTAATCGCTGGCATCGGGCTGGGAGCAGCCGGCTTCATCCGCCGGAGCTTTGGAGACATCCCCCACACCCACACTGTGTCCTGGGGGCTGCGGGGCGCTCCCCCCGCCTCCCTCCGCCTCTCCATCACGCGCCGGGGGCCGGGGATGCCGCGACGGGTCGGATTTGAGGAGCACCCCCCGCTCCTCGGGGCTGCGGATGCTGTTGGCCAGGGAGGGCGAGGAGAAGAAGCTGTACTGGAGGTCCCGGTCAGCGGGCAGGAGGCGGCTGTCCTCGTGAGCCCCGCCGCCACCACGGAGGCTGCCACAGTCCAGGTGCACCCCGCTGTTCTTGAGGTCCTCGGAGAGGCGGTTGAGGTCCTTCATGATGTCGATGAGCTGCACCACAGGGTGGAGGTTGATGTGCCCGTTGCCGCACTTGCTGCGGAGCAAGGCGAGGATGCTGTCTACGTTGCAGCGGCCCGAGGCCAGTGTCGCGTTGGGGAAGGTTTTGGGTGCCCGATCGCGGGTGGATGCCTCCTCCGCGCTGCCCCCCAGGATCCGGGGCTCCCCGGCGCAGCCCAGCAGGTCCTCGGCCGCCTTGGTGCCGCCGTGGACGCTCTGGCAGCGGTCGGCCGGGTCGCCGTGCAGCAGCGAGCCTGCCTGGTGCTCCCGGCCGAGCGTGGGGCAGGAGCCCTCAGGGAAGCTGAGCACGCTGCAGGACAACGCCTTCTCGGCCGGGCAGGCTGGGGGCCGCTGCACCGGGTGTCCCGGCGGGTAGAATTTGGGCTCTCGGACGTAGTCGGGCGAGCCACGCACAACGCTGGTCGTTACCACTGGGCCCGGGGGCTTCACGCGCATCCTGACCTCCTCCTCCCCCGCGTGCCGCTTGGCCGAGCAGTTGCTGACATGGGGGTCAGGGAAGGTGACACCAGGACCTATGGGGGGCAGAGAGGGAGACAGTGAGGCTCCACAGGCACTGCCAGCCAAAAGCAGCCAGCAGAGCCTCACTCCATCCCCCGGTTCTCAGGGATGAAGTGCCCATATCCATCCCCCAGCTCCCTCTGCCCTGTCGCCAACAAGAACCTGGCTGGCACCGCAGGAACGTCACAGCCCTGCTCACAGGTAGGAAAATGGGGCCTTGGGGTAACTGGGTGCTTTCCCCAGCTCAGGAGCAGGGGGCTGGATGTCCTCCCCATGCCACTCGTGCCAGACTCCAGCACAGAGCCCCCTCCCAGATGAAGAGCGGTTCCCGTGGGAGTCTGGGATTTCCCACCCCACCCTAGGGGCAGAGTTTGGGTGTCTCCGGAGGTCTGAGGGCTGGAACTTACCTTCGGCTTTGCTGCTGCTCCTGCTACTGCACTTGAGCTCTCTGCAAAGGAAGGGGTGTGCAGGGTCAGCCCCACGCGGGGGGGAACTCAGTGAAGTGCCCACCACCCCTGTGCCAGTCCCTGCACGGGACATACCAGGGGCTGATCCTCCCACGCTCCCAGGGCANTGGCTCAGCACATCCCACCCCCCACAGCCCCCGGACCCACCCAGCCCAGGACACCCCACGCACAGCTGCATCCCCCGCCCGCCGTGACACTGCCCGGTGCCGCCCCTCCCCTCGCCGGGACACCTCTCTGCGGTGCCTGCCTCAGTTTCCCCCCGTGCGAATGGGGTGTGGCGAGGGTGCTGCTGGGGTGGCTCAGGCACTCGCGGGTGGGTGCCGGGCACCCCGTGCCCACTGCACAGGGGCTGCAGCCCCTCTGTTCACCCCAAAATCCCAAGCCGGGAGGCTGTGCAGAGCCGGGGAGCCTCTCACCCTGTGTCTCCCACACAGGGACGGACAAAACGTCGGCAGCGAGATGTGCCGCCAACCCCCCTCGGTGCCGCAGCCCATTTTTGGGGGGAGCCCCCCAGGTACCTGTTCCGGGAGTGTTTGCAGGGCAGGTTCACTCGGAAGCTCCTGCTGTCGCCGTCGCTGCCGGGCTGGCGGGGGCCGGAGCCCTGGGCACACGGGAACCACTCGGCTGGCGGGCTGGCACCGTTCTCGAGTGCGAGGGGCTGGCAGGCGACCGAGCTCCCATCTGCTCGAGAGAGACCCCGCACATCAGCCCAGCGGCCCCTCCCCCGGGAGCACCGCTCGCCCCGGCTGCCGTGGGTGCCCGCAGGGCTGGGCACACCGCGTGCCACCCATTGACGCCTCCCCTCGAAGCCACAGCCCACGGGGACACCCACGCTGTGCCCTTCGCCCCATCACGGGATGCCCGGGCTGGCGTTTTGGGGACAGACAACTCTTTCCTCCCCACCGTGTCCTTGAAACCGGGGGCTGCCCATACGAGGGGGAGCATCTCCCCACCAGGCTGTAGGCACTCGTGGAAGCCCCGGGCCCCCACTCTCCTGCACGAGGTCGAGGCACCCACGGCCGCTGTCCATGTGGCTCAGGGGTGCGGGTGGAGCCCCTCAGCCCCTCGCAATCCCCCCGTGCCCGCCTGTTTTCCCTCCCCAGCGCCGCGTGTGAATCCCTGCCGGTTGGCTCCCTCCCCCAGCACACACCCGCAGACACACACGCAGCCGCTCGGCGTGATCCAGGCTCTTCCCGGTGTCTGGATTAGCGTGACAACTTATCAACAAGGCAGGGAAAGAGAATTCAAACCTGTCAGTCCATCCGCATCCCCCCCTTTCCCCGTCTCCCCGCCAGCCTTTGGGCGCAGCGCTGGCACCGCGGAGATGCGGGCACCTCGGTGTAAAGTTACACCAAGGGCTGTGCGGAGCAGGAAAATATGTGCTAGAAAGACCGGTCTCGTCTCTGCTGAGGCTGCTGGTGTGCCCAGGGAGCTGTCGGAGGGGAGGCAGGCAGGAAGGAAACAAACGGGAGGTTTTCCAGAACAGCCGCCGAGAGCTGGTCCCTGCTGCACAGGCGGCTCGCGGGGAGGTTCGCGGTGTCGGGGATTGTCGGGGGTGTCGGGATTCACCCCCCAGCTCTGCGCCGCCGTCCCCCGGTGCGTCCGTGGCGCACGGAGCTGCCGATGCTTTGGCAAACACTGCGGGACGCCCGGGGAGTCCCCAGCGGGGTGTGTGGGGTCTCTGGACACCCCACGCCCGTGTTCTGCCCGTTCTCCATTGCCCACGTCCATCCCCGGGCTGGGCACCCCCCGCCGCTCTTACCCCGCACCACCGGTGTCCGGCTCCGGGCCTGGGTCCCACAGGGGCCACGTGCCCGGTGACACGTGGGGGACACTCCCTGCGCCGGGACCCCGCCCTCGGCCCGAACAAACCTTCCTCCAGAGCGGGGACCACCTGCACCCCCAAACACGCACCGTGCGCGGGGCCGGCAGCAGCCCCGTCCCCCCCCGGCCAGCGCGGTGCGGGGCGCAGGTGGAGCCCGGCAGGGGTGGTGGGCAGGGGGCTGCGGCGCTGGTGGGGAGGGGGCTGCGGTGCGCAGCGAGCTGCGGGGGGGCAGCGGGGCGCACCGGGATGTTCGCCGCGCCTCCGCGCTCACTTTCACCTCCCCGCTCAGCCCCAGGCAGCCGCCACATGTTTCCCATTAGGCTCTCCGGACCTCGCCATTCCTGGCTTCCTCGCCAGGGGTAGGGCCTTTTTCCTTTTTTTTTTTTTNGGGCAAAGAGGGGGAGGCTGCCTCTGATCTGGGGGACAGAGGGGACAGGTTTGCGGCCCCCTCCCATCCCCAGCACCACCACCACCCCCTCCGTNCTCGCCAGGGGTAGGGCCTTTTTCCTTTTTTTTTTTTTATTTTCCCCCTTTTAAAAAAAAATTTTCTTTTAATTTTTTTTCTCCTCCCTGGTTACAAAACACCAGCCGAGACCACACAAGCGAGGAGGGACGGAGGGAGAAGGAGAGATAGAGATGGGAGCCGCGGGCGGGGGAGAGCCGGCCAGACCGGGTGCTGCGGCGGGGCCGGGGGGGTGNGCCGTGGGTGCCCGCAGGGCTGGGCACACCGCGTGCCACCCATTGACGCCTCCCCTCGAAGCCACAGCCCACGGGGACACCCACGCTGTGCCCTTCGCCCCATCACGGGATGCCCGGGCTGGCGTTTTGGGGACAGACAACTCTTTCCTCCCCACCGTGTCCTTGAAACCGGGGGCTGCCCATACGAGGGGGAGCATCTCCCCACCAGGCTGTAGGCACTCGTGGAAGCCCCGGGCCCCCACTCTCCTGCACGAGGTCGAGGCACCCACGGCCGCTGTCCATGTGGCTCAGGGGTGCGGGTGGAGCCCCTCAGCCCCTCGCAATCCCCCCGTGCCCGCCTGTTTTCCCTCCCCAGCGCCGCGTGTGAATCCCTGCCGGTTGGCTCCCTCCCCCAGCACACACCCGCAGACACACACGCAGCCGCTCGGCGTGATCCAGGCTCTTCCCGGTGTCTGGATTAGCGTGACAACTTATCAACAAGGCAGGGAAAGAGAATTCAAACCTGTCAGTCCATCCGCATCCCCCCCTTTCCCCGTCTCCCCGCCAGCCTTTGGGCGCAGCGCTGGCACCGCGGAGATGCGGGCACCTCGGTGTAAAGTTACACCAAGGGCTGTGCGGAGCAGGAAAATATGTGCTAGAAAGACCGGTCTCGTCTCTGCTGAGGCTGCTGGTGTGCCCAGGGAGCTGTCGGAGGGGAGGCAGGCAGGAAGGAAACAAACGGGAGGTTTTCCAGAACAGCCGCCGAGAGCTGGTCCCTGCTGCACAGGCGGCTCGCGGGGAGGTTCGCGGTGTCGGGGATTGTCGGGGGTGTCGGGATTCACCCCCCAGCTCTGCGCCGCCGTCCCCCGGTGCGTCCGTGGCGCACGGAGCTGCCGATGCTTTGGCAAACACTGCGGGACGCCCGGGGAGTCCCCAGCGGGGTGTGTGGGGTCTCTGGACACCCCACGCCCGTGTTCTGCCCGTTCTCCATTGCCCACGTCCATCCCCGGGCTGGGCACCCCCCGCCGCTCTTACCCCGCACCACCGGTGTCCGGCTCCGGGCCTGGGTCCCACAGGGGCCACGTGCCCGGTGACACGTGGGGGACACTCCCTGCGCCGGGACCCCGCCCTCGGCCCGAACAAACCTTCCTCCAGAGCGGGGACCACCTGCACCCCCAAACACGCACCGTGCGCGGGGCCGGCAGCAGCCCCGTCCCCCCCCGGCCAGCGCGGTGCGGGGCGCAGGTGGAGCCCGGCAGGGGTGGTGGGCAGGGGGCTGCGGCGCTGGTGGGGAGGGGGCTGCGGTGCGCAGCGAGCTGCGGGGGGGCAGCGGGGCGCACCGGGATGTTCGCCGCGCCTCCGCGCTCACTTTCACCTCCCCGCTCAGCCCCAGGCAGCCGCCACATGTTTCCCATTAGGCTCTCCGGACCTCGCCATTCCTGGCTTCCTCGCCAGGGGTAGGGCCTTTTTCCTTTTTTTTTTTTTATTTTCCCCCTTTTAAAAAAAAATTTTCTTTTAATTTTTTTTCTCCTCCCTGGTTACAAAACACCAGCCGAGACCACACAAGCGAGGAGGGACGGAGGGAGAAGGAGAGATAGAGATGGGAGCCGCGGGCGGGGGAGAGCCGGCCAGACCGGGTGCTGCGGCGGGGCCGGGGGGGTGAGGATGAAGAGCGGGGGGATGAAGCGGGCGAGATTGCAGTCACCTCCGCTTCCCACCTCCTGACCCCGCAGCCCTGCAAAGATAACAGCCCCCGAAGACTGCTGACTCGCCTCGCAGAAATCCAATATCCTCGCCTGGTGAACTAATCGACTACCTGGGCTCCCACCTCCCCTGCCCGGGCTTAATCCTGCTGCTGCAAAGCTTTAATTAGTTTAACGGTTTCAGGCTTGACGGAGGTTGGCGGCGAGAGGAATCAGAATCATGGAATGGTTTGGGTTGGAAGGGACCTTAAAGCTCATCTCCTTCCAGCCCCCTGCCATGGGCAGGACCACCTTCCACTAGACCAGGTTGCTCCAAGCCCCGTCGAACCCGGCAGGATGTCCCCCCCATCTCCCCCATTCCACCCAGACACGTCCCCCTTTGGTGGGAAGGGTGCCGTGTGGTGGCAGCATCAGTGTGCAGGGGGCTGCAGGCTCCCCCAGGCCCCCCTAAGCTCCCCGAGGCTGCTGGCACCCAGCCCCGACCCGCAGCGCTGGCACAGGGCGGGCACGGAGGGGCCGCCTTGGCACCGGCGTGGCGGCGGGGAGAAGGAGGGATGGCCCCGCAGGACACGGACGTGGTTTGGTGCCCGGCTCCGAGGCCACCCAGACGTCAGGGTGGGGCCGGAGATGCCACCGGGAGACAGGCAGGCGGCAGGGACACAGCCGCCACACAGATGGGGACACGCTGGCCCCACGCCTCCCACCCGGCCGGGGCGCCGTGCCCAGCAGCCCGCGGCGGCAGCGCCGGGGACGGGGCGTCCTCCCCGCTGCCCAGCGCCTCGGGGGTCCTTGGGGCGCTGCGGAGGTTTGGGGTGGCCCCCAGTCCCCCCACATGGGTGTAGGGACGTCTCCCGCTGTCACCTGTGTGCACAGCTGGCCTCCCAGCGCAGCGGTGGCACCGGGGGTGTCCCAGTCGTGGGGCACACGGGGACACGGTGGCGGTGCCGCTGCCCTGCACACTCACACTCACACCATGGTGATTTTCCTCCCCTGTTCCCGCACATCTGGGGGCACCACGGGGCTACAACTCCCCTGCACCCCCCACCCCCCGGGGCATCGGGGAGCTTGTCCCTCCTGCACCCCCGTCCCTCGCACCCCCCTGGTCCCCTCNCCGAGGGTTTCCGTGTTCCCCAGCCAGCCCCCACTGGCCACCTCCTCCCCGAGCCACGCGGGGGGTCCCCCCACCTTCACCCCCTCCACGCCGACCGCCACATCCCCTCTAATGCAGCACCACAGACCCCAGAGCAGCCGGGTCCTGCTCCCTCCTCCTCCTCCCCACACCTCATCCCCTGCCAGCACCCTGCCCTCCTCTGAACTGGGGCACCCATCAGAGCCAGGGGTGTTTGGGGTCCTCTCTGGGTGCCACTGGCAGCTCCCGGAGCACCCACCGACCTTGGGGAGCCACCAGCCTGTGACTGGAGCAGGGCAAGCAGGGGGCTCAGAAGGGTGGGCACGGATGGGTGCTGGGGCACACAGTGCCTGCAGGCAGCCCTGACCCTTCCTTCGGTTGTCACCCCGTGGCTGGAACCCCGCTGTCATCCCCCCCTGCCGTCACCACGTCCTCCCGCTGCCCTGACTCCTCTGCCATGCTCTTAATTACGAGATGGAGCAGATGGCGCCTGGGTTTCATCTTAGGTAACGGGTCCAGACGAGCTGCTTGGCCGCCAGTTCCCTTTGTGGGGCTATCAGAGGTTTTTTTGGGGTCCCCCACCAGTAGGGAGCCGCTGAGGGGACATGTCCTTCCAACGTGCTGCAGGGAAGCTGCAGGGATGGCAGCGCCAGGAAGGGACCGGCTGGCATCTGGGGCAAACGTACTCATGGGTTCTGCCCTCACATCATCCCAGGGTGCCACATCCCCAGGGCAGGCTCAGACCCGCCCTGGACCCGGGAGGGAGGGTCTAGGTCACTGGGTGCCAAAGGTCTTGA
Source organism: Rhabdornis inornatus (assembly GCA_013397075.1). Taxonomy (NCBI): domain Eukaryota; kingdom Metazoa; phylum Chordata; class Aves; order Passeriformes; family Rhabdornithidae; genus Rhabdornis; species Rhabdornis inornatus. The sequence goes on from VWZS01003935.1 coordinate 62,812, forward strand.
CATCTCCTCATAACCCAGAGCTGCAGGAAGGTGCCTGGGGAGCTCATTTGCCTGCAATGCCCCTGCTCCTGGCAAAGGGACCCCAGGGACACCCCCCCGTGCTGCTGGGGACAGTGCTGAGTCAGGGGACATGGCCCCTGGGCCATGGCTCTCCTGGGCCTGGCTCTGGATGTGCCACTGCCACGGGGGTCTCCTGTAGCTCAGCCCCCACCTGGCTGTGGCCTCCTCCAGGCCTGGGGGTCCCAGAGCCAGTGGCACCCTGGATAGGTTCAGTCCTCAGCACCAGAACGTGGCACAGTGCCCTCGAGGTGGGCAGGGATGCCTGGGCAGGCCCCTATTCCTGCTGCTGCAAGGAACCATCTCCCCTGCAAGGACCATCTTCCGTGGGAGAAATGATCTACCCTGAAATGACCACCTTCCATGCAAGGACCATCTTCCCTGCACAAAACCATCTCCCCTAAACAGCCACCTCACCTGCAATGGCCACTGACCATCTCCCCTGCAAGAACCCTCAAGCACCATCTTCCCCACAGGGACGATTTCTCCTGCCACGACAATCTCCCCTGCAACGGCCATTTCCCCTGCAATGACTGTTACCCCCCAAAGACCATCTCCCTGTAATGCCCATGTGCCCCACAAGAAACCATCTCCCCGCAATAACCAGCCCCTCTCCAGCGACCATTTCACCCCACGATCATCCCCCCAGCGACGAGCCCCTTCCCTCGTGCAAGGACCCTCCCCTGCCACCCCACAAACGCGGGTACCCCGCTGCCCCCCGATGCTGGGGCACGCTCAGGTGACCCCGGCGGCACCGCCCAGCACGGATGGAGCCCCCCAACCCCCTTGGTCGTGGAGGGGTCTGACCCCCCTCGCTGGCTTGGGGGGGGGCTCGAGAGGGCTCGGGAACGGCTCGACAGATGGACGGCAGCGATGGTGGCACCTCGGCCGGCTGGAGCCCAGCGCCGCAGTTCAGAGCTAGCAGGGAAACGCTAAATTTAGCTCTTCCCTCGGTGCCAGCTTTGTTCCCCCGCCCCGTCGAGCCGGCGCGGGAGGCGAGCAGCCTCCGGGCCCCCTCCTCTGCCCTGTCCCTGCCTGCGGGAGCATACGGGGCACACCAGCACCCCTCTCTCGGGGTGCCAGCTCGGGGTACCAGGCGCTCCCCGGGGTGCCGGGTGTGTTTGCCGGCGCGTCCCCACGCGCGGCTGCTCCCGGCGGTGCCAGGGGAGCTGTGCCCCGGCCTGGGGAGCGCACCCCGGAGCCCCCGCCGTGTGCTGGCAGCCCCGAGGCTGCGCAGATGGCCGCGGCCCCCCTCCCCGGGCTCCCTGTTATAGCCACAGCGTGAGTCACAGCCCCGGTGTGTCCCTGCCCAGCGCCGGCCACGCCGGGTCATGTAACACCCGCGGCCGCGCTGGGGGCTCCGCCGGCTGCCCACGCCACTCCCAGCCCCAGCGCTGGCACCCGGGCAGCTGCAGAGCCCCCCACACCCTGCTGGAGACCCCCGGAGGTCCCGGTGGCCGTGCCCAGCTCGCCCCGATCCCCGCCGGTGCGCTGCGGGTTAACGGCGAGCGGAGCCGGGATCCTGCGAGGCCAGTAACATTTGGAAGGCGCCAGATGGACGCGTGCCCATGCCGAAGGCTCGCTCGGCACAGCCGTGCTCCCCCGGCGCTGGGGCTGGGGGGCTGCCCAGGGCAGCAGAGGGGCGCCCGCCGGGATGGGAGGATGCTGACAAAGCGCCCACCGGGCTCCGCCGGTGCCCACCCGCACCCCGAGCCGGGCACCGGCGCCGCCCGATTGCAGCCCCAGCAGCAATGGGGTGACGGGGTCCAGGTGCTGACACCGCGCCGGGGCGACCAGGTGGGGACCGAGGAGGGGTCCGGGCGGGGGGAGGGGGGGAGAGCAGCCAGTTGCCTCCCTTGGCCAATTTTAGAAACTGGCTAGACAAGAAAAGCAGAATGGGCCGGGCAGGATTAACGGCCGTGCTGGTGTCAGGGTGGTGGTTNCTGGGAGATGTGGCCGGCTGGGGCTGAGCTGGGATGTGGGAGCCACCGGGGACGATGCCAACGCCGGCGTGATGGGGCACGGGTGTGGGGAGGCGGGGGCAACCCCTGCCCCATCACGCCGGCGCCCTGGCACCCCCAAATATGTGGGCATGGAGGCGGTGCACCCACTAACACGCCTGAATGTGCCCAAGATGGTTGTGCACACGCAGGTGAGTGCACAGGTACATGCACGGCGGGAGGATTTGCACACACGTGTGCAGACAGGCCCCGTACGGGTGCACACACCTACAGAGGTGTGCACACAGGTACAGGAACACGGGTGGGCACACGGGTGGGTCACACATGTGACAAGCACGTACAGACACACACAGACAATACAGGAACACGCACAGGCACTGGTGAGCACAGGGGTGGGTGCACACCTGTGTCACAGGTACACAGGTATGCTGGCACCTGCAGGTGCAGCACCCACCTCTGTGGACACACAGGATTGATCACACCTACCGGGAGGTTCAACGCCCCCCGAGCTCCACGGACCCCCAGGCNAGGTGGTGGCAATGGAATCCGCTGGGGCTTGACCCCAAAACACTTTCACCCTTCCCCTTGAGAGGCCACGTGGTCCCCCAAAAGCTGGGGGTGTGAAGAAGGGCTCTGCCAGTGCCATGCAGCTGGGACATGGATAGTGATGGGGAAACTGAGGCAGGAGCAGGGTGGGCAGCGCTGATGGAAACAAGGAGCTGCAGGCAACTATTCCAGGGGACCCAGGCGTCCCGTAGTGCCCCAGCCCCAGGCTGGGCTCCCACCCAGCTGCCCCCATCTCCGGTTACAGGCGGCTCAGGCTCCCCAGGGGTGGGCACTGGAGCACCCAGGTCCCTCTGCACCCACCCCCGCCCAGCCCCTCGGAGCACACACACCTACAGACACACCGATATTCGCTCTCCCCCCTCGCCGGGGAGCTTTCCATTAAAATTGGAAGAACACAACTTGCCGGCAGAGCCCCGGCGCGGATCGTACACAGCCTGTCACTCACACATCACTTTGTAGATGCCCATAAATTGCTTCATTACCTCTTCTAATTGAGGAGAACGCAGCTGCTGTGGGGCGGTGACGGAGCGCCTTCCCTTTGAAGGATGCCTCACTCGCCAAAGACGGGTCCGGCAGAGCCGCAGAGCCCCACCAACATCCCAATAATAATAGTAATAGTAACAATAACCATAATGACAGTATCCAAACAAAACGCCCCGGAAAAGGGCAGTGGGGCTGCCATATGTGATGGAGCCTGCTTGAGAGAGGGGGCTGAGGGCCTTGGTGGCCCTATATTGGTGGGGAAACTGAGGCACAGGAAAGGATACACCACGCACACGGAAAGGGTGGGCATGGAGACGCCTGCATCACATTGGCACCCTGAAGGGGAATATGGTGGTGACAACATTTAGGGAAAACCCAAACTCAGAGGACTGAGCACCTCCCTACCCACAGATCTGGGGGGCCAGGAGAATGCACAGCACCACCCAAAACTCCCTGGAGAACTTCCCACCCTGCTCAAGGGCTTCATTCTCCCATCTTGGCCGGCACCACGCCAGGGCTCCTGCCACCCTCTGGTGCCCTGGTCCCCTGCGCCCCATCCCCGCGGGGGCCCCCCGTCTTTGTCTGGCAGCGGCAGGCGGCTGCGGCTGGGCTCGGTCCCCTTGCAGGATACTGCAGAAGGATTTACTGTATTGCAGCTTGTGCTGGCTGCAGCCCAGCGCACAATAGATTAGCTGTAGCCCAGGGCAGCACGTTGCGGGGGAAGGAAGGTGGGATTCATCCGGCTGCAGATTGCAGGGCATTTGCTGCAGTATCCTGCAGGATCTGGACACTCGCTCTGGACACCCCATCACCCTGCCCCAGCCTGGCACAGGAACCTCAAGGGACTCATGCAGCCCCCTCCTCATCCCCTCCACCAAATTTTATGGCAGGAGCGTTTCTCATGGCCACACGGGCTGGGGGACACCCTGCTTGTTCCCTGTCCCCATTTGGGGGTCCGGGGGGACTGCAGTCCCCGATGGCACACGGGTGCTGCGGGGGACACCGGGGCCCCCCTCGCTGGGTGCGACAGCACAAAGCTGGTGCAGGGAGGGAGCCAGGGACTGCAAGCAGCACTAATTGATCGCGATTAATTCAGCTCCTACCTCCTCGGGTGGCAGGAGAGATGCTGAGACACAAGCGCAGCCCACAGAGCTCCCCAAACAGGCTCTGCTCTCCCACCCCTTCCCCCCGTGGGGGACCCACGCTGCCGGTCCCTGCAGGTGTGGGGGTCTCTGCTGGGTGTCCAGCTCCTCCTGTTGCCCCAGAGGTGCTGGGGATGGGTCCTTGGTGTGGACCCACATTCCCGGGGTGCTGTTGGAGGGTGAGGGTCCTGCTAGCACACCACCCTCTCCCCCTGAGATGCAGGGATGGCACACGGGGAGGTGATACCCAGGCGATGGCACAAGGGAGCAGCTGGGCCAGGGGTCACTGACGGCCTCGTGGTGGCACAGTGACATCCCCAGCAGTGTCACCAGCCAGTGGGTGCAAACCAGGGGACGCAGGAGTGCTGCTGCCACCTCCTCCGGTACCCAGATGCCACCCCAGTGGGGATATCACGCACCCTGTGGGCACCCCGCAGGCGCCGTGGGCAGGGGGGCTGGCGCTGCGGGCGGGGGGACCCCGGTGACCGTCTGGATTTGGAGGGGCGTTTGGAGCCTGCGGATTCCGGCTCCATAATCCTACGTGGGATGCAGTTTCCACAGCAACAGCGGGTCAGAGGGCAGCGAGGGGAGCCGGCTGCTCCGCTTGGGATTGCAATCCTGCCGCCGCTGCCGAACGCCGCCGGGCGAGGTGTCGGGGCGCGGTGCCGGCTGGAGCACGGCGGGGCCGCGGTGGCGAACGCGGGCGGAGGAGAGGGGGCCGCGGGGCGCGGGGGCGGCCGGGCTGGTGCTGCCGGGGAGGCGGCAGAGGCTCAGTGTGGCGTTGTCAGCAAAGATGTCACTAATTGTCTGCAGGAGCAGCAAACTCTCGTTAACCCTTGGGCAGCCGGCGGCGGGAGCGCTGGCGGGGCCGGGGGCACCCGGGACCCCAGTGACTGTCCCACCTCTGCCACCGCCCCGCTTGCACGGCTCCGGGCGAGCCACTGCACCCACCTCCCCCCAGCGCGGCTGCTGGGACACCAGCGCGTCCCAGTTGGTGACCGTGGGCAGCCCACTCGTCCCACGGGCTCTGCTTTGTCCCCACTGCCCGTGGTTGTGCCACCACTTGGGAAAGCAGGAGCACAGAGGCAAATGTTGTGCCAGGGCCACTGAGCAGGGCCACCTTCATCCCTGGTCACCTCCATCCCTCTCAATTCCCAGCCACTGGCCCCACAGGTACCCCCAGTGGGTGCAGTGGGGTACAGAGGGCTACCCAGCACCCATCCATGGCCACCACCCAGCTCAGAGCACACTGCCCACCTCACCCACCACGGCTCCATCCTCGTGGGACAAGGACTCATGGCCCACGGTGATGCTTGGGCACAAGGCCCCGGGAGGCTTTGGCCAGGGCTGGCAGAGGCAGAAATGGCTTTTCCACCTCTCAGCCAGCTCCAGGTAGACCTGGGAGCGGTGCCGGGAAGCGCTGACGTCGGCAGTAGCGGGTGGGGG
>VWZS01003935.1:76312-86520 GCA_013397075.1 Rhabdornis inornatus
TCCTCCTCCTCCTCCTCCTCCTCCTCCTCCCCATTCCCTCCCGGCACCCTGCTCTCCTCCGCTCGCTCTTGCATTCTGGTATTTGGTGTGTTCCTCAGCTGCAGGAAATTCCTGATGCTCTCCATCATGCAGCCTGCGCTCGCATCCCCCGCCCTGCCCGGCTCCCCTCCAAAGGACAGCCATGTGCAGGACAGCCAGCGCCGCCGCCATCGCTCCCCTCCCAAAAACGGGATTTACTTCTCCCTCTTCGCCTTCTCCTTTGTTTTTTCCCCCCTTCAATTATTTTCAGCTCTAACCCTGCAGAACACCCCTCTCCATCTGTGCCAAGGGCTGAAGCCGCCCAGCTCCGGCCATTCCCCTGCCTGGCTTTTCCCTCTTCGTCTTCCTCTCTTCGCGAGACCGCTCCTGATCTTATTTTAATTCGTCTCAGACGGTGTTGGAGTGTTATTTTAAGAGAGAGGATATGCACAGACATTGTGTTTTCTGCTTTTTCCTGGCCCCAAGCCAGGCTCTCTGGGCTGTCAGCTACCCACTGTGTTGCAGTCACGTGTGGGAAGAGGCAGCCAGAGCCAGCCTCACAACTCCTGGTAGCAACATGGAAATCAAGTGTGCACTTTCTTCCCTCTGTATGTGTCTGTATTATTAATAGCGTCTCTCTCCGTGAGTTATCCATAATGTATCTTAATACCTGTCCGTCGGTAAATGATGTATTGCCACGGCTCTGCGTGCCACCGAGGGGGGACAGGCATCGTGGCAGTGCCACCATCACCCCTGAGGTGTGGCACGGGGATGGGGGACAGGACACAGGGATGGGCATGGAATCTGGTAGCCACGAGCTGCTCTGGTGTGTCCCAGCCTGCTGGCAGCCTGGTGAAATGGGCATGTGGGGAGCAGCGGGGTGCAGCGGGAGGATGGGGCCAGCTGGCACTGGGATGGCCCTGAGCGATCCCTGTCACTGGCCAGGAGGTGCCAGGGGACACCGATGTCCCACACTGTGGGCACTGACACTGGCTGCTCCAAGCTCACAAAGAATGGGATTCACTGCACATCCCAGGGACTGCAGGGAAGGTGCAAGGCTGGATTGGCACTGCATGGCACGGGCTGGATGGACATGGCACGGGCTGGATGGACATGGCACGGGTTGGATGGACATGGCATGGGTTGGATGGACATGGCACGGGTTGGATGGACATGGCACGGGCTGGATGGACATGGCACGGGTTGGATGGACATGGCATGGGTTGGATGGACATGGCACGGGTTGGATGGACATGGCATGGGTTGGATGGATGAACATAGCAGAGCACAGAGCTCAGAGTTTGGCTTTGCAGGACACAGATGTGTCTCATGACGCTCCACTTTGGCAGGAGCCACCCAGAAGAGTCCAGGGGTCTCCCAGCCCCAGGAGGCTGAGCAGGGCTCCCCACAAGCCATACAGATACACCTAGAACTGGGGCAGCACCCAGACCCCTGCATGCAGTGACAGCTGGTGCTGCCCCTCTCCAGGCTGCGGGGTCCCCTGTCCCCTCCGCATCCTGGGGATGGAGACACCAGGGCAGGCAAACAGCCTGGGACTGGGGTCTTCCCAGTGCTAACCAGTAATAGAGAGACCAGTACTGATCCTCACTGTGCCTACACCCCTGTGACACCTATAAAGCACGTGTGCATGCAAGAGCAAGTGGGCACAGACATCACACCCACCCCGTGCACCACCTTGACACACAGATGTGTGCAGCTGTTTTTAAACTTGTCAGTACGTGGGGCTGCCAGGAACGTCCCCTGCCAGCAATGTCCCTGCCTGCAGTGTCCCGTTCCCACAGTACCCCCTGCACATCCCTGCTGGGACACTGTGCCCATTCCCACACCGTGCCCATTCCCACACACCATGCCCACGGATGCTGCAGTGTGCACGGACAGAGGAGGACCCCAGCCCCAGGGGGTGCCCAGGTGGGGCAGCCCTGCACCCCGACACATGGTGGGAGCAGTGTGGGTGCCAGCACCCAGCTGGGGTCATGGGGAGCAGGAATCCAGGAAGGCGAACTGGAGCTCAAAGCTTCACATTTCTGGATTCTGGTTCCCGTTTCTGCTCCCGGCTGTTTCCATGGAAACTGGCGTCGGACCTGGGAAAATAAGGTTAGGGTTTGCAGCGGAGGCCCACTGCCAGCCCGCCTGCCTCTGCGCCCCTGCGGCCCTGCCGCCTCACTGGGGCACACGCCCAGGTACCCCCCTCGCCTGCACCCACGTGCTGCTCAGCTCTGGGGGCTGAGCTGCACTGGCACCCCTGTCATCTTCCTGCACCCTCTGTGCTTCCACCTGGTGACCCCTGGGAGCCCGGCACACCTTGGTAATTTGGGAACTGGGACCACCATGCTGCTCCCTGGCACGCTGGGGAGGGCGGCGAGTTGGCGGTGGCACCCTGTGCACCCACAGCCCTTCCCTGCCACCCCACTCTCTTCCCTGGTGCTCCAACCATGGCACAGCTCAGCCTCCATGGAAACTTCCCAACAATGCTCATGGGGCCATGACACCCCACCAGCCCCACCGGGACAGGGGACACTGAGACTGTCCCCACTACTGACACCCCATGTGCGGGTTTCACAAGGACCCAGCCTCGACAGCAACATCACCCTCCCCTTCCCCAGCTCAGGATCCCCAATTGCTCCAGGGAAGGTGGGGAGTTGGAGGGGGGAAGAGAACCAGGACACGACACCTCGGGGGAGCCGTGAAGACTAATGAATGGAGGCTTTTAAAAAGCACTTTGACTGAGAAGTGCTATAGTAAGAACTAATTATCCCTCCCGCCTGCGCGCACCCTCGCACGCCGCGTCCTGCTCCCTCCCGGAGCCACAGCTGCAAAATCGCAGCCAGCCCCGGCACCGAGCACCACGGCAGCCACGCCAGCAGCCTGGCCCTGGCCGGGGAACATTCCCTCGGAGACTCCGCTACCCCTCCTGTGCCCCCCGTGTGCCTGTGCCCCTCACTTTGCTGCCGTGGGCCCCCTGGCAAAGCTGGCAGCAGCTTTGGGGGCACAGGGTGGTGCTCGCCCCCCCTCCTTGCACTGGGGTTTTGGGGAATGTTTCCTTTTTAATTGAAATCCGCCATTTTACAGTGATGGCAGGTAGGCAGGGTACCAGTCCCTGTGATGCCCAGGGATGGACGGCACCCGGCACGGCGCGGCGGGCACAGAGCCGGCACAGAGCCCGTCCCCGCGCAGCTGTGACCCTGCAGCCCAGCCGCTGGAGCCAGCCCTTCTCCCTGCAGCTCTCAGCAGCAGCCACGGGCAGCAGGGACACGCAGGGAGACGCCCCAAATGTTCACCCCGTTCAGCCACGCAGGTCCCACACTGCCAGCCCACAGCACCCACAGTTTTGGGGCGGTGCCGGCGCTGCTCCCCGTCCCTCCGCACCCCCGGGCTGGGATCTGGCGCGATCCCATCCTGCCGTCCCAGCACTGCCCACTGCCCCATTTCGCATTCCAGTGCGGGCCGGCCCCGCTGCCCTCTCACTCCCACCCCCACCCCGGGCTGCGTTTCAGCTGTTGTTGAATTCTGTCCAGGCTGGATTCATCACAAGAGCCCTCAAGCGGCTGCAAACAAACAGAAAAAACAGGGAGCAGGAGCGCGCGGAGCGATCGATCGGCGCTGGGGGGGCCTGAGGCCCTCTGGCAACGCCAGACCAGCCTCAAATTCCTCACTTCCAAGAGAAAAGGAGCTGGGGATGAGCGGCAGGAAGAGGGGGATGGAAAGCACAGCAGCCACCAGCCGCTGGACCATGGCAGCGAAGCCCCCGGGCACGGTGCTGCGGTGACGGGCGCAGAGCGCTGGTGACTCTCCCTTCCTCGCAGAGACGGGCTCGCACCGCTCTGAAACTTCCCTCTTGTGGTTACTGTAGTTAAAAAAGCAAACAGGAGACTTGGGCGCATTCAAAAAGAAATAGGAAACGGCACAAAGGGTGGGAGCACCCGCAGGGATGGGGTTTGCCCAGGAGTGGGGTGGATGTTGGGTCAGGGTGCTCGTCCCTGGGGCAGGGGCAAGGAGAGAGCCTCACCCTGGCACTGCAGAGGGGACTGGGCGTTGGGAACATGTGGCATGTGATGGGCAGCTGCAGATCCCAGATCCCAGGGATGGATGGAAATGGCAGGGCAAGCAAACACCGACGCCGCTCCGGTGGGAATTGCCACCGCTGGAGCTGTGGGGTCAGGTTGCTGCGCCTGGGTTTTTAAGAGGGGCTGGATAATTTTTACCACCACTAACGATCCCATCTGCGCCTGACACGCTCCAGCTCCGAGCCCAGCATTCCGTCAGGGCTCCCACACCTCCCTGCCAAGCTTCTCCAACTCGCCTCCCCCTGCCCCAACTGCTGACAGCACAGGGCACAGATACAGCCCGTGCCCAGTGCTCCTGGCACAGGGGCCAGCCGCGGCCCTGGCATCTCCTGCTGCCACCACTGCACCCATCCACAGCGTTCTAGAGGACTGGGGGTAACAACCATGGGGTGGCCAATGGGCAGAGGTGGCAGTGATGAGGATGCTGCACAGCCTGGGGACACAGAGGAGCCTCTCCACCTTCAAGGAAAATTTAGCAGGGCTTTTTTTGGCCGTGGTCCCTTGCAAGGTGACACTTGCTGTCCTCCCTGTACAGGGATGAGGACCCTGGGATGTGCTGGCACCATTTGCCCTCTTCCCAGCTCCAAACAAAGACCTGCTGGAGGATGCTGCTCTTTGGGCAGGGGGTTTGCAGCATCTTGCCTGCAGAACTCCCTGCCAAATCCCATCCAGTCAGGAGCTGAGGGGCACAGCACCAGTGTCTGCAGCACAAGGCTCCTCTCCCTGCAATGTCAACCTGCTGCTCCACATCCAAGGCTGCCCTTGGAAAAGCTGTCGGCTGCGCTGGCTGGTTTGCCAAGCCCAGGACAAGCTCTTTAGCTCGACTCTGCCAGAACAGATGCCTGGGCGACTGTAATTCTTCCTAGCATGGATGGAGGGGGGGATGTGTGGAAAAAAACCCAACCTCATTTAAGCATTGCAGTGGCTGCTCCTCCTTTCCCCAGCATCCACAGCGTTGCAGCCCCACAGAGGGTCCCCCAAAAGCTGAGAGGTGAAGCGGGGAGGGGCTGGGTGGTGCCAGGAGGGAAGGCAATGCCCGGAGGGATGGCGTGGCACAGCACATGCTGGAGCTGAGCATGGCTCCGCTGCCAGCTGGGGAGGAGAGAGCGACCCGCTGCAAGGACAAGTGGGAAGCGCGAGCTCAGCGTGCCACTGGTGTCCTTGCAAACGCTCGCCTGCTCTGTCTCCATGCTCCCCACAAAACAACAAGCCCGTTCTCACGGCAATGTCCTCTCCAAAGAGCACAGGGAAGGGAGCACGGTGACATGCTCTGGAGGGGCCGTGCTCCTCCTTCCCCCAGCACAGCACGGCTGTGGGGCAGGAGCTCCAGCCACGCCACTGCACTGCTGGAGGAGGCCGGCAGCGTTTCCACATGGATATTTTCTTCCACTGGCTGCAGTTTGGGGCTGCCAAAAGCCAAAACAAGAATGGAAACATCCCATTTTGTTGGCAAAAATTCAGGGCAGGGTTGGGGTTTTTTTTTAGTTTCGGCTTTTTCCTTTTTTTTTGTTCTTGTCTTTGGTTACGAACAGAAATTCCCTGCCATGAAATCATGACGAAACCCCAAACCAAAACACAGCTTGGACTGAAACCTTCACCCAGTTCCCTGTGGATCCCATGTGGGGCTGGTCCCAGGGCTGGGGATCACCTCCACACAGCCCTGGGACACAGGACTGAGCCCAGACCCCATTGCCAGCCCCAGCCCTGCATGAGGTGAGGGGATGTTGTGCTTTGGGGACCCTTCTAGGGACCCGATGTGATTTCAGCCTTGGAATGTCCCACACCACCCTGCCTTGGTGATGGCACCTGGGAGCCAGCACCAGGCCTGACCAAGCACATATTTGTCCAAAGGGAAACTGGTCCCTATGGATGGGGCCAAGCAGGGACCAGGACTGGGGTGCCAGTGGCTCCAAGCACGTCCTTAGAGCGGTGTTTGCTCCCAGGAAGGTGCTCTGCAAGAGCAGTTGCTGGGAATGGCCTCATCCAGCCCATCCCAGGGAGTCCGGATGTGGCCAAGCCCGGGGGCTCACCCCTGCAGCCTGCCCAGCATTCTCTCCTCCCATTCCCTCTTCCCACCAGATGTTGGGGCTGGAGGATGAAACAGCTCTTCCCACCCCAGTCCCATCTCTCTCCAGCTCCCGTTCCGGAGCCTGGATCCAGCCCCGCAGGCTGAGCACGGCTGAGCCTTTGTCCGGCTCCCCCCATCGCGCTTCCCTTATCTGGTCCGGCTGCCTTGCCAAGAGCAGGCAGACGATGGCGGCAGCCCCGGGCTGGCTCTCCTCCTCCTCCTCCTGCCCCAAAGCCTCTGCGGCCACTGTCACCCCCTGCTAAGCGCTGCCAGCGCCTCTCCTGCATCCCTGCCTGCTCCCCAAAACTGGGAGACCCCCCCTCACAGCTCAGTGCTGCACCCCAAAGCACCCACTGGGTACAGCATCACCCCCTGTGCACCCCAAAGCACCCACTGGGCACAGCATCACCCTCCCGTGCACCCCCAGTCTTCTCCTCCCTGGGGCTGTGAGCATCCCTTGGGGGAGGCAGCCGGGGCAGGGCTGGGGGAGGCAGGGGTCCGGGGCAGCCTGGAGCCGGGTTATCTGTCTGCAGAGCTCCGTGCAGCAATTAACCTCAGGAGAGCAGCCGCGGCTCCTGCCAAGAACCACATTAGGTGTGTGTGGCAGCGTCTAGACATGTGAGAGACCAGAGGCCCTGATCTGGAGGAAGGCGGCTCCATCCCTTCCCCCACTCCTTGCCCGCCTGCCCCACAGGGACCCCCTCGTGGGGTCTGGCCAGCAGCGAGGATGGAGCACCAGGAGGGACGCTAGGGTGGGAGCGGGAGGCTGGGCTGAGCCCCGCATCCCTCTGGGTGGGTGTGGTTCCAAAGAGCTCCATGCTGGGCTCCTGCTTGGCACATGGCATGGCACAGCACGGCACAGCATCCTCATGGATGCACACCCTCAGGTCCCCAGCCATCAGTGGGAGGAGGAGGAGAAAGGTGGTTGCAAGCACTACCTGAGCCATCTCCCACCAGGAGACGTGACAAACATCCCATGGAGCCAGCAGCAAACCCCGTGATGAGCCCTGGGAAGAGACCCAGCTTGCTGTTTCCCCATGCCAATCCTGTCACCTGGGGCAGGTGGGACGGAGCCAGGTGGGCACCGTGGGGGCGGGGCACCCTCCCTGTCAGTGCCCCTCACACCCATGACACCCCCGTGCTCTCACCTCCCGGGTGCAGCCACCCCAGACGGCTGCAGGATGCTGGGGAGAAGAGATTTTCCCGACGTTAATTAATTAAAATAAACAGCAAATTAAATACAGCAAAATTAAAATAGCTCCGGAAATTAATTTTCAACAAAACCCACCTGGAAAGGCTGGATATTTAAAGAATTAATGGAGCCCTCTGAGACCATAAAGAACCGCTGAGCTCCCAGCATCCACCAGCCCCCTCCGAGCCTGCCTGGGGACCCAGGGCTGTGGGAAGCTGGGATGGGATCCTGGAATGGGACCCTGGGATGGGACCTTGGGAAGGGACCCAGGACGGGACCCGCAGCTCCTGGCAGCTCCTGCCTTGCAGGTGCCTGCACATGCCCGATGCTGCCACACTGGGAGGGAAGGACACTGGAGAAGGATGCAGGGATGTTCCACATCATCCCAGTGGGAAGCACCGGCCCCAGCTCCATCTTGGCTTGACACAGGGCTCTGCAGGGACACTGAGCTCCTGCCGGTTGTGCCCGGTGGCTGGGGGCAAACGTTGTGGTCGCTGTGTGACCTGCTCGGGCACGAGGATGTCCCCATCACCCTCCTGGCCAGAACACACGGCACTGAAGGAAACCTTGACCTCCAAACCCCATCCGCCTGGGTGCTCTGGGCCCCCCACAGCTCTCCCCACACATAATCCCCCCGGCCAAAGCGGGATTACAGTGCGAACTGCCTGTGCAGCCGGACAAAGCTCCTTACCAGGCACGGCGGGCGGATCGACGGACTCCCGAGGGGCCCGGCGGTGCCGGGGAGCATCCCCGCGCCCGGCCGGGCTCCGGCCTGACACCAGGCACAACTCGTCACACGCTTGGGCTGTGCCAAACCGCCCAGGGCTGGGAGGCCCATCCGGTGCCAGCCCTCCCACGGCCAAGGCGGCGTTTCCTCTCCCTGCGCCCAGCGTGCGCACAGGCGCAGCGGCACAGACACCGGCGGGCGAGAAAAGGCTCCGGAAGGAAATGGAGAGAGCAAGACGAAGCTGGCAGGTGGAGAGCAGGAGGGGCCGCGGTCACCTCCGCCCCGCTGCGGGTCGCCAAGGGGCATCTGGGGGTCCACGGCTCGCCGGGGTGCCCGGCTGCGCTGCCAGCACTGCGCTGCTCTGCTCCATCCCCCGGGACTGAGGCTCGGGGCCGCTGTCCCATCCTCGCTCTCCCGGGGAGGGAAACGCTCCCCCCGCCCGGCCGGGATGACACCAGCTCCCCATCCTCCTCCCGCTCCACCCTGTTCCTGCAGGAACCCGGGAGTCCGGGCTCCGGGCAGGCAGCCAGGGCCTCCCTCCTGCCTGCACCTCCCGCCCTGCCTGCTCCGGCCCTCGCTCCCGCATCCATGCCCGGTTCACGCCGGCACACACCTTCCCACCGCGTGTCAGGGCGACCTTGGAGCGCTGCCGCGGCCGCTCCGTGCCAAACTTCCCGGCGATGCCCACGGCACAGCCGGGGGTGACGGATCGGCAGGAAGGGGTTTTTTTTTCCCCATTTGTTTATTCGTTGGGTAGGTTTTTTCCCTGGCTGGAGACAAAGGCAGGCTGTGTGCCCAGGCGCGGGGTCCGGGGGGTGCCGGCGGTGCCGGGACCCCGTGGCGATGCCGGGACCCCGTGGCGATGCCGGGCCAGCCGCGCCGGGGGCTCTGGGTGGCCGGTTTCCTCCGCACACAGATGGCTGTTTCGACTCAGTCGAGCGCTTGACCTAAATCTCCTCCTGATCCACGGGAGCTGCAGTCCCTCAGCAGCACAGCTCAAGGCAAGGAGGAGGAGGAGGAGGATGAAGGGGGGGACCGCGGCCAGCTGCGGACTGGCGGGAGGGTCGTGCCGGAGGGCCCCCACCCCGGGTTTGGCAGCAGGGCCGGCGGAGGCGGCGGTGGAGGGAAGGAGGGAGGGAAAGGGGGGGGTGGAANTGGGGGCGGGCAGGAGGGGCTGGGGAGGGCCGGGGAGGGGGAAAGGGGGAGACAGAAGGAGGGAGAGAAAAGAGAAGAGGCAGAAATAACAGCATCTGAAACTCTGCCTGCTGGAGGCTAATTGGTTCCGGCACAGCCTGGTTTGTTTGGCAGTGTTTCCTCTAATCCTTCAGGCTCCGCGCTCCCGGCCCCAGGGACATGGGGACATCTCGACACCCGGCCAGCGCCACTGCGGCACTCCCAGCTTGGACCCCCTCCCACTCGGGGATGCAGAAGGATGATGCTGCGACCAGCTCTGCCCACCCTGGGGTGCCCCCGAATCCTTCAGGCTCTGCACTCCCAGCCCCAGGGACACGGAGACATCTCAACACCCAGCCCATGCCTCTGTGGCACTACTGGCTTGGATCCCTCTCCCAGCCTGGGATGCTGAGCGACGATGCTCGGACCACCCTGAGGTCCTCCTGGGGCTGTACCCTGCCGTGGTGACATCCTGGGGATGGGGTCCGTGGTGACATCCTGGGGATGGGGTCCGTGGTGACACCCTGGGGATGGGCACAGGGATGCTCGGAGGGCTGGGCAAGGGATGGCTGGGGCGGCAGAGGGAAGGGACGGGAAGGGACGGGAAGGGACGGGAAGGGAGGGGAAGGGAAGGGGGGCCCCCGCGGCCCAGCATGGCCGAGCCAGAGCACTAGCCAAGAGTCGGCAGCTTTGTTCCAGGTGCCGGCTCCCTTTTTTTCATTNAGCGCTGGCCGCCCGCGCCTGCGTGCTGCACCCACCGGGACGGGGCAACCGCCCCGGCGGGCTCGACGCCCCGGCAGACCCGGCAGACCACTTCCTCGGAGAGGGGCCCGGCGGAGGAAGCTCCAACGGCTCGAAAGTTTCGCCTGTGACTCAACCGCTGGCTGGGGTGACGGAGCCGACCCCCGCAAAGGGGGGGCCCTGGGATCCCAGGGGTTCGGGGCA
>VWZS01003935.1:86974-100150 GCA_013397075.1 Rhabdornis inornatus
CGATGCTCGGACCACCCTGAGGTCCTCCTGGGGCTGTACCCTGCCGTGGTGACATCCTGGGGATGGGGTCCGTGGTGACACCCTGGGGATGGGCACAGGGATGCTCGGAGGGCTGGGCAAGGGATGGCTGGGGCGGCAGAGGGAAGGGACGGGAAGGGACGGGAAGGGAGGGGAAGGGAAGGGGGGCCCCCGCGGCCCAGCATGGCCGAGCCAGAGCACTAGCCAAGAGTCGGCAGCTTTGTTCCAGGTGCCGGCTCCCTTTTTTTCATTAGGCTAATGGGATGCGGATGCATTATTCCATTCCACATGCTGCTAATGAACCACTCAGGCCAGTGCATTTGCATTAATGTGCAAAGCACTGGAGGAGGGTGGAGTGGCTGCATCTGGCCAAGGCTGACCTTCCCTGCACCGCCCAGCCTCCCCAAGCCGCGCTGCGCTCCCACCATTCTCCCATCACCCCACCGGACCCAGGAACTCCTCGGGATGGCTCCGACGCACATTCCAGGACAGCATGACCAGCCCCGAGCCACCTCAGACTTGCTGCCCACCTTGTCTTCTTGCCCACACCGTGCCTGGCCAGCTCCACCACCCCCTCCCATCCATATGGATCATGGATGACGCCCTCCTGCCAGTGCCCCACTCTGTGCCCCGTCCCCAAAGTAAAAGTGACCACAGCATTCCTCCCGCGCTCTTCACTGCCCCCCGAAAAGCGATCACTCCCACCTCCTGCACGGAAACCTGCTCGGCGTGTCCCTCCTCCCCAGTTACTTGTACTGGGACCTCCCTCCAGCACCCCAGGGGAGCAGGGGGCCTCTCCCGAGCCCCCCCACCCCAGAGCTGGCAGGCAGCGCCGGGCGCGGGCGTCACTGGAGCCCTTGGGTTGTTTGTTACGGCTCCCAACTGCCTCTGTCCCCGGAGAGGTTTCGAAGGCGAGTGACCCACGAACTGGAATGCGCAAAGCCTCCAGCAAACAGAGCCAGCTGCCTGCGCCCGCGCAGGGGGGGGATGAGGGGAGAGCAGCCGGCCCCGCGCCTCGGCACAGCCCGGCCCTGACACAACTGCACGGCCCCATGTCCTCCCAAAGTGGGCACCACCTGGCTGAGGTGAGATAAGAGCAGCCCATTGGTCTTGGCAAGTCCCCAGTGTCATCAGCTGTGGTGAAGGCCCCCAAGCTCCCCTGTCCCACTTCCTTCCTTCTTCCCAGCCTGTTATTTGGCAGCACATGGCCTCCCAGAGCTGTGCTGGGATCATGCTTGGCCCCTCCTCTGTCTGCAAGACACGAGTCCTTGGGTGGCCAAAGGACCTTTAGGACATGGGACAACACAGTGGCAGTGCCAGACCCCTGGCCTTGGTCTTTGCCACCTCCCCAGGTGCTGGAGGGCTCCCAGCTGCAATCAGTGTGGCTCAGCACGGCTCTGCTTGCCCTGGCTGGGCATGGCAGGGTCTCAGCAGCTCCGTGCCCGGCAAGTGTGCGAAGCCCCCGCGCTCCAGCGCGTGCACGAGGGTGTCTGGGTTTGTCACAGCCCGGTGAGCAAGTTAATCTCAGGCTCCCTGACACGTGGAATAAAATCGCGATCCCATAATGGAATTCATTTATCTTCCTGTCCAGGCAAAGAACGAGCCCCCCACTGCCCGCTGGGGCTGGGGCTGGGCCAGGCCAAGGTGGCCAGTGCCCAGCTTCCAGCTGGGGGTCCCTGCCTGCACCCACCCTCCTCCCTGCCACGGGACCAGACTGGCGCTGGAGTGATGTTCCTGTGAGTGGAAACCCAGAAAGGTGCCAAACCCTGGGTGCCACAAAATGTTCCTTTCCCAGGGGACATGAGCCATGTCTGTGGGGGCAGCTGGGATCACCAAGGAGGGTGAACTCCCCCAGGGTGATCCGGGGTTCTGCTGTGCTGAAGGGCAGGTATAGCACTCATGAGGGGGGAAAGGGAAACTGAGGCAGGCAGCAGTTTTGGGAAAGGGCAATCCAGATGGCATGAAGGGGACAGGGGAAGATGTCCCTCTGTCCTTATGTCTTTCTGTCTCTGCAGCTCCTTCTCCACTGCCAGTGCCTTGGCCAGCCCTGGTACAGAGGACCCATCCCAGGGACTCTGCAGGGATGGTACCAGTCGGGGCCCCCATGGGGGACCCCAGCACATCCCCAGGGACTGCCTCACCCACAGCCATGGGTACAAGCAATGGGGAAAATCTCAGGAGTCTGGGCAGGGCAAGAGGCCACACGGTTGCCATGCTGCTCTGTGCCTCATTTGCCCTCTGGCACCCACGCTGAGGCCATCCCCAGGCAGGAAAGTGGCCCCGAGGCCAGTAGAAGAGAAGGCGGAGGAGGAGAAGGAGGAGGAGAAGAAGGAGGAGGAGGAAGAGGAGGAGAAGGAGGAGGGCTGCTCCTTCTTGGGCACACAAAGCCCCTTTCATAGGGGCCGAATTTGGGTTTCCTCTGCCAGCCCAGCACCTCGCTCCCTCCTGGCCTGCCAGAAACGCTGTGGTCAGAGTGGGAAGCTGGCGGGTGGGACGCCTGGGGGGACACAGGGACCTTCAGGTGGCTTCATCCCTCACCCTGACCGTCCCCATGATTTTCGCCTCCTGTCAGCTTTTAATTATACCCCTAATAAAAGTCGCTTTGCAGGGGAACAGGAGCTTTGTTGCTCAGGAGCTCATCTGCTCCTGCTGCTCCTTTCCTGCTTTAAACTGTAATCCTCAGCTGGGGACACTGCAATTAGCCACCGTGGAGCTGGGCACCGTGTCACCGAGGATTACAGCTGCCTTCGGTGGGGAACTGGGGGACCCAGCCCTGGTGTGGGTCGATGGCTCTTTGCAGGATGGGGTCTCCCCCCTACAGCCCCCAAAAGAGGGGGACGAGCTTAAGAGCCCCTCTGAACCAGGCACCCCCCAGCCAACCTCCTCTGGGCACCCACTGCCGTGCACGCCATCAGTGCCACTGGGTTGTTTTTGGGGTGCACGGGACCCACACAGTCCCTGTGCCAAATGCCCTGAAGCCCCCGCTCAGACCGACCCGAGCAGGTCTTCCCAGGGGCGGGGTGTACAGTGTCACTCTGGGGATAACAATGGGGCTGGGAAGACCAACAGGAGCCTCAACCCACACCCCTGCATGCCTAACACGGTGCCCGTCCCCAAGGCCCTGTGTCCCCAGGGGAGGTGGGGAAAACTGAGGCACAGGGCACCAGGTGCCCACGATGCACACACACTGAGAAGCTGAGGACAGCGGTGACACTGGTGCAGTTCGGTGCCGTGGGACCCCCGTGCACGGTGCAAAGGCCACGTCTGCATCCTGGCAAAGGGGTCGCTGGACCCCTGGCAGCCCCTGGAAGGAGCCCGCGCGTCGCTCCCGGTGCCTCTCGCCAATCAGCTCTTCCCGGGGCTGAAGGGGAGCACGGGCGCTCGTTAGCAGCCGCTCATTAAGAGCCCTCTGGGAGGATGAAGGTACCGGGGGCACCTGCACCTCCGTTTAATGAGCTGCAGCACCATTAAATGTTGGAGGGGACCTCGGGCACGGTGAGGGTGCCGGTGCGGGGGCTGCCCCCACCCTGACCCCCACCCAAAGCAGGATGTGGGTCCCTGTGCGTGGCCATGGGGAAGGAGGAACGCGGGGAGTTGAGTCACGGTGACAACTGCAGTGGCAGTGGCAGCTGCTGCCAGGAATACCCCGAGGTCCCCACCAGCGCCGGGGCCACCCTGGGGATTCATTCCTCCTCCACGGCAGCACCCACGGGCGCCGCACAGAGAGGGTGACCGTGGGCAGAGGGGGACAGCAGTGCTGGGGCACCACAGGACCTCTGGGACCCCAAGGTGGGCACCTTCCCACTCTGGGTGTCCCCAAACTGAGGAGGGGACTGACATGCTGTCCCCATGCCAGCAGCCAGCCCCGCAGGACGCCCGGGTCCCCACGCTCGCGCCCACCCGCGTGGGGCTCTCCCTCGTTAATGTTTACTCGGGCTCGTTAGCGCCGGCACATCGCCATGGCAACCCTGCAAGCTGCGCGTCGCCATCCGCGCCACTGTCGTGAGGCTTGGGGACGTCCCCACGCGTGGGGTCAGCGCGGGCACCCGGCACCGCCACCGCTCCCCCCGGACATGTCGGGCTGGGGGACAGGGTGGGGTGCAAGGGGAAGGGGAGGTCACCACGCTTCGCCCCCTCCCCGCCGGGCTGGCACGGCTCGGTGTCACCCTGCCGGGGTGATGGCACCCGCCGCTCGCCCAAAGCGCCGCCGCCACGCCAGGGCTGCAGGCGTGTGCGGGCACTGCCAACACGCCTGGGTGCTGCATTATTTATAAACTGGAGGAGCAGAGGGTTCGGCGGCAGCTGCAGAGCCCTTGCGGGCCACCCTGCCCGGCGTCACGCAGCCACCGAGCACTGGCACGGCGGCACCGCAGCCCCGGCGGCCGGGAGGGACGATAGGGACAAGGCTGCCTGTGGGGCTGGCAGAGCCACGGGGCACCCAGATGCCACCCTGGCGTCCCCCTGGATGTTGCGGGCGGCTGATGCAGCACGCGGGGACGTCTGGTGTGTCCCTGTGTCCCCAACCTGCCTCCTGCCACTTCAACCTGCTCTCACCACCCCAGCCTGCCTCTGGCCGCCTCAGCCTTCCTCCTGCCACTCCAACCAGCCCCTGCCACAACCCCCCGTCCGGCCACCCGACCTCCCTCTTGCTACCTCAGCCTCCTCCTTGTCACCCCAGCCTGCTCCTGCCTCTGCGTGACCCCACTGCAGATGGAGCTGGGTGATGGCAGCAAAGGGGTGTCCCCATGCCAGGCCCGGCCAGCCCCCGTGGCACACGGCAGAGCCCCGGCTGTCCCACAGCTCCGTGCACGGCAGCAGGATGTGGCCCCAGCATTTTCTCCCACCATGGGCTCTCTTGGCTACGGCAAACAGGTTTTCCTCAAGCTTTGCAGAATCCACCCACCTCCTCCCCCCCTACGAGTCCCACCTCCAGGCTGATGGGGAGAAGGAGGGAGGGGGGTGAGAGGCTGAATTGGGGCTTTTAATTTTTCATTATTAATTTCCCATCGACGCCGAGAGGCACCGGGGCTCTCTCAGCCGCCCCCAGCATCGCCCCCCGCGCTCCCGCGCGCTCTCCCGGAGCTCTGCACCGGCTGAAGCCGAGCCAGGCTGCCGATAGGATTAATTCTGCATGACTGCCCATCTCCGCGGGGGGATCTAAGACCCTCAGGCCTGCAGCAATCTTTAAAATTCCTCCAGCCCAACTTAATTCCCTCTTCCTGCAGAGCTGGCGCATCTGCTGCAGTCAGGCACGGAGAGAAGGAGACGGAGGGAGAGGGGGGGACCACGGGCACCCAGGACCGCCGTCGGCTCCGGCGCCAGGCGGTGGCCCTGCTCTGGTGGTCGTGCTCCTGCGTTGTCGCTGTGGGGTGACCCCAAGCCACGCCAGTCACCCATCCCATTGCTGTGGGTGGTTGTACTGGGGATGGAGGAAACTGAGTCACAGTGGGGCAGCCCTGGATGCAGGATTCCCCCGTTTCCCCCTAGACAGGGGACAGATGCAGTCCCCTAAACTGGTGTCACCGCCCTGTTCCTGCTGGGACTCCCCAAAGCGGGAGATTGATGTAAAAATGTTTTTTTTTCATCACCTATGAGCTCTGCCTCTCCAAGCAGGTTTCATTCAGCCCCCCCAGCCCACTCTCACCTGCTGTCCCAACAGACAGACTCCCAAGGTTGAACATCACCTGGGAGCATTCAGGGCTCCAGACTCCCTGGATCTTGGGATGGCTCATAGAAACAGAGCTACTGCTTGGGAAAAGCAGCATGGGGGAAAGGCCTTCCCTGCTCAGCCTCTCTTCCAGAGGACAAGCACCCAGTGTCACCCAGAGGCTGCACACCCATCCTCAGCCCCGTGGGACCCCCTGCCCGTTCAGCCACCTCGGAGCAGCGTCAGGACAAGGAGCTGGGCCAAGCCGGGGGTGCACCCCCCCAGCCCCCGCCGTGCACCGCGGCTGCCTGGGGACAGTGGCATGTCCCCGTGCTCTGAAGGCTCAGCCACAGCGAGGCTGGCAGCCAGCGGGCAGAGCTAACCTTCAGGGGTGATGGGGAGAGGCCATGGAGGATGGAGGGATGGATGGAGGATGGATGGATGGATGGATGGATGGAGGGATGGAGGGAGGGATGGATGGAGGGATGGATGGAGGGATGGAGGATGGAGGGATGGATGGATGGATGGATGGATGGATGCAGCCACCCTGCTCCAAAGCCTGCTGCACCCACATCCAGCCAGCACCACGGCCACCTTCCCGAGGTGCTGGATCCAGGAGAACTATCCCTTCATCCCTTTTGCCTTCTTGCCTCCAAGTTGCCCAGCTCACCAGGCAGCTGAGGAGTGCAGCCCAGCCCAGCTGCTGGTGGAGCTGCGGATACATGCATTTAAATCACTTATATCTTTACTTTCTCCTGCGCTGGCTGTGAGATGGGCTTCTTTTTGCATGCGTAATTAGGGGGTGGAACAGATGGCGGAGGGTTCGTTTAAAGTAATGCATCCATTAAAATAACCTTCGCTGTCGGGGACTGCACTACGACAGGGGCCTGTTCCACCAGGGGTGCTGGGGAGGGTGGGGGGGCTGTGTTTGGTGAGGAGGGGGGTGTTGGACATCGGGAAGGGGCACGGAGTGCACATTCCCTGTGGGATGCACCATCCTGGATCATGGCATGAAGGATACACCAAACCCTGTTGTCACGGATGGGCTGGGAAGAGAGCCGGGGCCAAACTACGATCAAACTGGGGGCAAACTGGAATTGAACTGGTGCTCTTCAGGGCTCAGTTTCCATGGCAATATGATGGCAGTGAGATGGTGGGGACGCAAAACCCAGGCTGGGGAGGATGCCAACAGTTCTTGAGGCAGGCACAGTGCTTGTGGGTACCCTGGGGTACCTGGTCCAGAGCTGCCCCCACGGGGACTGTGCCCACCTCTGCCCCCCACCCACCACAGAACCCAAAATGTGCCTGAGGAGGACATTGCCACGCAGCACCAGCCGTCTCTCCTGTTCCAAAGCCCAGGTTCCTGGGAGAGGCAGGAGGGCTTTGTTCAGGCACCAGAGGAGCGGAGGCCAGAGAAAGCAGGAGTGCCCTGCCAGCTCTTGTGTTTCACTCACAAGGAATGCCGGGGAGGGGAGGGGAACACTGCTCCCCCCTTCCCGCCCCGTTGGGCGCCCAGCCCGGCTGCAGGGTGCTGAGGCTGGGAGGAAGAGGAGGGATGAAGGATGGGGAGGCGGGCGTCGCGCGGATGCCGTGGTAGCACCACGTGCAGCCAGGGCTGGCAGCGGGTGGGCTGGGGAGGGGGGGGACACGCGATGACACACACCCAGGGTGACACGGTGATGCCAGGCACTGCCTCAGCTGGAGCAAATAATTCTGAGCAAGAGCTGCTGAGCAAATGTCACACCCCTCTCTGGAAGGAAAGGAGGAGCACCCACTAAAGGAAAGGAGGGGTACCCGCTAAATTTGGGGAGTCCAGAGGAGCCAGAGAAGAGGATGGGGAAGGGTGAGAGCAGCAGTGATGCCAGAGCCACCCAAGCGTGTTCAAATATTTAGTGTGCACTTGCGAAGGTGCTTCTGCTGCCTTTAGGGCATCGCTTGTTGGAAGCATCAGAGAGGTGGGAACTGGGGGGATGGGGAGCAAATGCCAGGGATGTGTTGCAGGGGAGGTCTTTCCTTTCCAGCTGGGCTGGGAGGAACAAGGCATAGGGAGCCCAGGAAAGGCCGGGGTAAGCTCAGCTTTGCCCTGAGCCTGGCCTCTGCCTCCTCACCCCCTCCCTGGCCACAGCTCCCAGAGCCCATGGGACTGCACATCCCTCCATTCTCCTCCTCCTCCTCTTCCTCCAGCCCCATGAGCCTCGCTGGTTCTCCCCATTCCTGCTCACTGGCACCCTGGGGTGTTCCCAAGCACTGCCATGGCCTGGGGGACAGCCGGTGGCTCTGGCAACGTGGCACATGACATCTACAGCAGCGGGGAAGTGCCGAGGGCAGCGATGTCAGGTGCTGGGGCAAGGGACCAAGGGGACACGTGGGATAGCAGGGCTCAGTGGGGACCACTGGAGAGATGCCAAGAGGGGACCGTGGCAGGATGTGCATTGTGACGTGACAGAGGTCCCCAGGCCAGCAAGGTCCCCTGACCCTCCATTTTGACCCCCTCTGCCCCACACACACATCAGAGGAGCTGCTGTGCTGCCACAAAGAGGGACAGCGGGTTTTGCCCCATTCCCACATCGTCCTCTGGCCACCAAGCCCCTGCCCCACCACCCCCACTCCCGCTCAGTGATCCGAAATCCCCCCTGCTCACCCCTGTCCTCTCACCTGCCATCAGCTCCCCAGCAAATGCCAGAGTCTCCCTTTGCCTCTCTGGGTGTTTTGCGAGCTCCCTTTGGTGCACCCCAGCACAGTGAGCTCTTCCCACTCCCCAGCCAGCAATCCGCCGGGAAAAACCGGTCCCAAAAACCTTCCCCACATCCGCGCCAGCTCTGCGGGTCTGGGGGGGCCGCGGCCGGCCCCCTGCTCGCCAAGAACAATAGCGCCTTGTTCCAGCCCGGCTCCGTCCTCTCCTCCCTGGGCAAAGCCCTGGCCACTCTCACCTCTACGTTCCTCTCGCTGTTTCCCAGCTCCCTCCTGCCAAATCCCCGCTCCCGAGTGCTTCTCCTCCCCGCGGGTCCATATTAAGCTACATTCTCCTTTCAGCTGGGTGGAAAACAGCAGTAATAACCATGTGGAGAGAGCCGTGCCCCCCACCTCCACTTCCCTCCCACTTTGGGGTTCAAATTTCATTTCAGCAAAAAAGCTTCCCCCGCCTCCAATTTCTTCCCCCAAACCGAGTCGCTGTCGTCGCGTCTGATCTCGGCAGGGGCCGTATGGATGCTCAGCTCCTCCTGGTTCAGGATCTGCTGCCAATCTGGACCTCGCAAACTGGTTCTCACACAGCTCCCGCGTAGCACCTCCCTCCCAGCAGTTATTGTCCCTCCTCAGCCACCCCAACC
This sequence comes from Rhabdornis inornatus, assembly GCA_013397075.1. Lineage (NCBI taxonomy): Eukaryota > Metazoa > Chordata > Aves > Passeriformes > Rhabdornithidae > Rhabdornis > Rhabdornis inornatus. Next base: position 95,969 of record VWZS01003935.1, read on the forward strand.
CAGCTCACTCTCCTGCCACCCTGCTCCCTTGTCACCCTCCCACCCCGTTTCATTGCCACCCTGCTCCTCTGTCACCCTGCTCCTCTGTCACCCTGCTCCACAGTCACCCTAGCTCCCTGCCACCCTGCTCTCTGCTACCCCTCTCCCACGGCACCCTGTTCTCCTGCTCCCTCTTCATCCCATTCCTGCCACCCTGATCCACTGTCACCCCACTACTCTGTTCCCCTGTGACCCTGCTCTCCCTGTTTTGTTGTCACCACGCTCCATGCCACCCTGCCCTTCTGCCACCCCACTCCCAACGCCATCCCTGCTCCCTGTGCCACTCATCTGGCACTCCACAGGGTGCTCCTGCCCCTGCTTCTGCTGGGCACATCCAAACCAAACCAAACCAAACCAAACCAAACCAAACCAAACCAAACCAAACCAAACCAAACCGCCGACTTCACCAGGCAGAATTTATTCCTGGCGTTTTCCCGGGGGGCCAGTGGGGCTGGCAGCTGGCAGGGAGCAGAGCGTCCCTGCTGCCTCCAGCCCAGCAGCCTCCCTCTTTCCTGCAGCTGAGGAGCTCATCTCCCTCGCCCAAGGCGCTCCATCCTCCTCCAGATATTTTAGGCCCAGGTTTTGCAAGGAATGTTCAGGCGCTGAGCCCAAGCCGATGCGCTGAAGTCAGCAGGAGGCGAAGAGGGAAGAGGAAAGAGGGAAGAGAGAAGAAGGGAGAATGTGCGTGGGGCTTGAGGCCCTGGAGCTGGCAGTGGCATCTGAGGGATAGCATGGCATGGCATGGCATGGCACTCCCTCTGCCTGGAGTGGAGAAGGTGGGAAGGGCAGAGGGCTGGAGCTGAGGATGCCAGAACCACTCTGCTCTCCCTCTGAGAGGATCAATAGCACATTCTGCCTCTCCTCGGCCTCTCTGCATTGTGCCAGGCCAGGCTGCACCACCGCTCTCCCTCTGGCATGCCATGGCATTTGGAATGGGAAGGGGGATCCCCAACACTGTCAGTCCCCTTCACTGGGGAGGGGAAGGAGGTCTTTTTGCCAGGTGTGTCCCCTGCCAACACCTGCCCAGACCCACCTTAGCAACCAGGATCTCCAAGCCAGCCTCATCCCTGTACATCAATCTTTGCCTGCACACCAAACCCTCCCTGTGCACATCAGTACCTGCCAGCACACCAATCCCTGCCCATGCACACCAATCCCTCCCCATGCACACCAATCCCTGCCAGCACACCAATCCCTTCCCATGCACACCAAACCCTGCCCATGCACACCAAACGTTGCTAGCACACCAATCCCTGCCCATGCACACCAATCCCTGCCAGCACACCAATCCCTGCCCATGCACACCAATCCCTGCCCATGCACACCAATCCCTGCCTGCACCCCGTCTTGTACACCAAACTACCTGCACAGCAAGCCCCGCCAGCACACCAAACTCTACCTGCACACCAAACCCTTCCTGCATGCCAGTGTCTGCCTCTGCACCGAGCCCTGTCCACACACCCTGCGTGCACAGCCAGCACTCCTGATGCTGTGCTGACACCTCCCACTCGCACTCCCCTTCCTGCCTGCACCCACTGACCCCCGGCATGGCCCCAGGCACCCAAAACCTCCCTGCCGCCACGCCGGCACCAGACAGCTCATCCCCCCCGAGCCCGGCTCAGTGGCCGGGGGTGTCCCGCAGCGCCCAGGGAGTCCCGGCGCACGGCCCCGCTGTCCCGGCCCCGCTGGCACGGCGCGCCCGACGTGCTCCGACAGGTGAGCCCCCGGGGCCGCGTTCCTGCCCGGGCCGGCAACTGTCCCCACCGGGCAGCCGCTCTGCCGGCGTGTTCCTTCCCAGCACGTCCCTCCCTCCTTCCCTCCATAGCCAGCCTCTCTCGGCCGGCGAAAGGGGGGAGCCGACAGATTTTAATGAGCTCCCCGGAGGCATCGCTGCGCACCCCCATCCTCCCGCCTCTTCCCGCGCCCGGGAACCGATGCTCTGAAACACAACCCTCGGTGGCAAGCCTGGAAAAAAACCACAGGGCACATTTCCCCCCGCCTTTTCCCTTCCCTCCTCGCCTCCCCCAGCTTTTTTTTGCTCTCCTGCCGATGCCAAAGACCCAGCCGGGCTCTTGTGCTTTCACTCGCAGCTGCAGCTGCCGATTTTCGCTGTAAGCCCTTGTGCCTAGAAGGCCCAGAGCGAGGGATTCTGGGACGCGGTGATTGAAGACAGCACCAGCACGGAGACCATTGCTCAGACTTTCCCTGTCTGTCGCCCCAACGCTCAACCCACAGAGAGGGAGGGAAAAAAAAAGAAAGAAAAAAGGGGAAAAAAAAAAAAAAACCACTGGACTGGCGCTCGCCCCTTCCCACCCACGCCGAGAACACGCTCCACTGTGCCGGCACCGAGCACCCGGACAGGCAGCACACGGGGATGGGGTGGGCCCCCCAGCCCTCTGACACCCTGGTGAACTCCGAATCCAACACCAAATCCCACCAGAAGTGCGCTGGTTCCCTCCCACTGTTCAGCCCACTGTACATCACCCTAAAAACTCCCAGTGGGGAGCTAAGCACAGCCCAGTTATTTCCCTTTTGTGTTATTTTTAAGGAAAAATACTAACAAGGCAGCTTTTGAGCTGTCTGCAGCACAGGGTGAATATCGGGGTGTGGGTGCGAGGGGTGGCGACAAATGAGCACGGTGCCAGGTCCTCGTGGGAAGCTGAACGCTCACCACAGCACCGGGGCTGCCAGGATGTGCCCCAGAGCCAAGCAAACAGCCTGGGAACATGTCACCATGTCCCCACTGCATGCAGAACCCCCTGAGGAACAAGGTCCCTGCACTCTGGGTGTCCAGACATGCCTGGGAAGGTCCCATGGGAACAAATCCTTGCCCTCCAGCACGCGCACGGGGCCAAGGCATCGCTCAGCATGTGCCCCGAGGCAGAGCGGGAGCAACTCCAGCCGGGATGGGCGGATGGATGGACACCCGGTGGGGACAGAGGGAACCAGGCTGTGACCCCACGAACCCCCATGCCGGCCAGGGGAGGGGGTGTGCTGAGCATCTCCTGGCCAGCTGAGCCCTCACATCCCAAAAACCTCCCCCAGCATCACCGGCTCCCCAAGGACCACGGCCGGACCACACGGCGCATCCCAGCCCCGAAGTTTGGCGGGCAGCGGGGCGGGGAGGGGACGGCAGTGGGGGAGGACACACATCTGCGATGCATTCAGGGGCCATCCCGCATCCGGGCAGCCCGGCCACAGCCCAGCATCCAGCCGGCCGGCCCCAAGGGGGGAACGCTGCCATATCACCAGGCAAAAATCCCCCCCACATCCCTCCCGCTCCTGTTACCGAGCCCGGAAGAAGGAAACAGCCCTCCCCACCGCTGCCCTGTTTACCAAGAGCTGGTTCCAAGCACTCGGGAGAATAGCAGGAGCATTTCAAGGCCCTGTTTCCACTCGGCTGACACACACTATTTATAGAAGCCCACAATTCTCCCAGAGCTTTCCTCGGGATCTCAGCAGAAATAGCCTGCCCCGGGTCTCTGCTGCCTCCTCTAAGGAGGCCAGGGCAGCGCCAGCCCCCCCAGGCTTCCCGTAACCTTCCATGGGCTTCCATGGCTTCTCCTCTGCCGGCCGCCCCGCTCCGGGGATGTCCTTGGCTACCCCGNCTGCAAATTCCACAGCCCAGCAGGAGAAGCCAGTGTAAGGGGACACCTGGGGGGGCGAGGAAAGGGGGGAAAGGCTTGGGAGGGGGGCCTCGATTCAGACCACGGGGCCCCGATTTGGACCACGCGCCCCCGACTCAGACCACGCTGGCACCAGGGTGGGAAAGAGAGCGCGGCAGGATCCGTGCCCGTCACCCCGGGGGTTCGCTTCTGCTCTCTGTCACGCCAGGATAAATCTGGAGTGACTCCACCGCGCGCTGTGGCACACAATGAGCTCACCCCGCTGCTTTTAGGGGGCTCTCCTGGCAGCCACGGGCAGACGGGCTGGATGCACGAGGCCACCTGGTCGTGGGCACAGCCACGTCGTCCTCCCAGCACATAAACAAGCGGGGACTCAGGTGTCTCCACCTGCCTCGGCCTTGGGGACACCAAACACAGAGAGTCTGGCGTCAGCGTGACCCTGTGGGGTGACTCCTCCGGCCCCTGCCAAAGCCATCGCGGTCCCCCGTGGTCCCTGTCGCAAGCACCGAGGGGCCGC
>VWZS01003935.1:103080-131335 GCA_013397075.1 Rhabdornis inornatus
TTTTTTTTAATCGAAAGCTCTACCTGAGGCCTGGCAGTATCCCTGCCGTTTGCAAACACCCCTGCGCCTCCAATTTTTTTGGTGTCCCCTCTTGGCCGTGTGCCAAAGGGAAATGCCACGAGGAAAGGTGGTGAACGGGGCTCCTCGGGACAGTGGTGGCAGAGCAGGGGGCTGCCCCCCAACTTCCTGAGCACCTCTGAACCTCCCTCCCCACAGCCCCATGGAGCATCTCCCCAGCACCAAGTCGCGTCGCTCTTAATGTTCCGGGAGCTGGGTAGATACAATATAATTAAAGTAGATAATACCAGTGATGTTTGTTATGACATCGTGGTTTTGTGAGTGATGAGTGAAGGGTTAACTCCAGGGAATTGGGAATATTGCTTGGCTGCTAATAACACGTGAGTCATCGATGGAATAACACATGGGTGCAGGGAGAGACACAGCACCTGGCTTTACAGCAGCCCTTTGCCTTGCCTGTGTGGGGCAGGTTGGGGTTTCATGTGTGTTTTTGGATCAACAGGCAGCAAGGAAGGAATATGAACTCCAGACACACGCTGGTCTCCCCAGCTCCACCGCTAAACTGGGATGAACTGGTGAGCTGGGGTCATGCTGAGAGCTGTCTTCCAGCTGGGACCTATTGCAACTGGAAAGGTGTCAGATCCATCCCCTCCTGCACCCCCTCAGGATGAGCAGGGCTGGATTTGGGGCTGGCTGCGCTCTGCACACTCTGGATTAGGATGGGGAGCAGGCTCACTGCTCCTGGAAGCGGAGCAGAGTGCAGGCCTGGGCTCCAGCCCGGTCAGCAGAGGAATCTGCACACGCAGACAGGATCGCTGCAATTGCTGGTGGCTGAGTGAGCAACTTTGCAGGCTTCCTCGTCCCCTCGCCCTGAATGTCAGCTTTGAATTTTCTTGCTATTTTTAGGGATGGTTAAAAAAAAAAACAAAAAAAGAAAGAAAAAAAAAAAGAAAAAAAAGCCACTGAGGAGCATCCCCTCCCTTCTCGCTTTGCAGGGCTCTGTGCCCCATGAATATTGCAAGGCTGTGGATTATTGTACCTGTGCAGGGATGGGGGGAGAGGGACAGAGGGACAGGGCAGGCAAGCGAGAGGTCGTGCAAAAAACATGACATTGCAAGCAGAATGGGTTAGAATGTAAAAGATTTATTAATTTAATCCGAAGCATTAAAAGGTCATGTATTAATCAAAGAGATGCTTCAAACTGTCAAAGTCCTTTGTCAGGTTTGAAGTGCATCTCTATAGTTATCATAAAATATATATATCAGTTTGGCATGGAGCCGCGGGCAGGGCTGGAGGAGGATGAGGAGTTAACTGAGGAGCTTTGCAGCGGGATGGGCAGCCCCAGCTGGCCCTGCCCGGCTCCCGTGGGTGCCCAGCACCCCCACACTGAGCTGGGAGCCTTGTGGCTCATCCTGCTTGTCCCCAGGCCTGGGTTTGCTCCCTCCCAAGTCAGGCTCGTGCCCTGTGGTGGTTCGGGGGTTGTGTTTGGAGTCTGGGTTTGGGGTGGAGGTGTGGGTTTGGGAGCGGGGTCCCCAATTGTGCCCGTGGGCACAGGTGGGTGCAGGCACGGCAGCGGGCATTGGGGCGGGTGGGCTGTGCCCGTGCCACTCGTGTCACAGCCCCAGCGGCGCTCAGCGCTGCCGGGGTTTCTCTCCAGCTGGGGAGGGGGTGGCGGGGGCGGCTCCCCGGGGCCACCCAGGTCACCCGGGCACCGTCTCGCAGCCAAGTGCTGTGTCAGCAGCGTTGGCGTGGACTTACGCTACCATCTAGCGGCTGCTCTGCCACCGCTGTCCCCGGCTCAGCCCGTGTCCCTCCCTGCCCACCGCCGGGGAGCCACCCCCGAGAGCAGCGCCGGGCTGAGCTGCTGTGGCTGGGCTGGGGGGTGGTGGCAGCTGTCATCCCCAGGGCCACCAGCTCCCCGGGGTGGGAGCAGGGGGTCAGGAGGCAGCGGGGTGCTGTGGGGAGAGCTGGGGGCACGGGGATGGAGGGGCGAGGAGACAGAGAAAGGTTTCTGATGCTTTGCGGGGATACAGGAGCTGCCGTTGTGGGGAGCGCAGTCCAGAAGCCCTGGTGGGTTTTGGGGGCGTGGGGGTGGGTCCTGCCCCTCCAACGTCTGTGGAGAGCTGGGGCTAGCCAGATTTTGCTTCCATAAAGGTAACTGCGGCAAAAGAGCCCAATTCATCCCCGAATTCCAGCACCGGGCTGCCCTGAAGGAGCAGCAAAGCCATTCCCGATTTCTCCCAACAAAACCATTTCCGAGCAGCCCCGTGACCAGCAGAGCAAGGCTCCCGCTGTGCCCCCACCCCATCGCCTGTGCTTGCTCTGTCACCCGACCATTCCCACTCCCAGGAAACCTCCGTCCCCAAATCCTTCTGCTCCCCCATTGCTGTCACAGATGCTGCTGTTGTCAGCGCACAGCTCTTCCCAATTATCTGTTGTTTTTCCATGGAAAAAGGGGTCCCTCACAGTGACTGGTGCTGAGCTGCTGGGTGATTGCAGAAAAAAATCCATCTGTGCCTCAGTTTCCCCTCTGGGGGGACAGTGCCTGCAGTCCTGGACAGCAGGCTCAAGCCTGGTCAAGTCTAAACCCGCATTTTTGGCCATTTTCCACTGTTGTCTGGCGTTGCTGCCGCGGAGACGTGGCTGCGATCCACGGCCCAGGAGCTCTGCGGGTTCTGCCGGTCCCTGGGGAGCTGGGGCCGGGGGGCACAGGGACAAACCCCCGACCCCCCCTTCCCGGTCACGAGGGTCCCCAGCAGCACCTGGGGGCTCGGGGACCCCGGGGAGGGTGACAATGCTGCGGGTGCCAGGTCTGCAGCGCCGGCCATCTGCAGCGTCCTCACACCTGTGCCCTGGCAGCGGGTGGCTCCAGACCCCCCTGCCGTGCTGGCCCAGGCTGGCCCAGGCTGGCAGAGCAGCCAGCCAGAGCCGGCCCACATGGGCTGGGCAGCGTGTGCGGGGGAGCGGGGCAAGCAGGGCTCGGCGCGATGGGGATGAGGCTCCTGCGGGGCATCGGGGAGTCCTGGTAATGCTGGATGGACCCTCGGGGCAGGGCAAGCGGTGCTGAGCTGCTCTCGCCCCTCTGGAGCTGCTGCAGGGACAACCAGCCGGGAGGGGAAGGGGCCAGAGCAGAGCCCCAGCTCTGAGCTTTGCTCTTCAAGCCCCCAGCGCAAGCTCTGAAGCAAAAACGATCCTGCAGCACCTCCGGAGGGTCCTAACCTCTTCCCGCACCTCCCATTGCTTCTGGCCCCAGGGTGGACCCTGCTGGGGGCTGCAGGAGCTCTGCGACGGCTGATCCCGGGCGCGGGGCTGGCTGTGCCCACCCGCAGCCGTCCGTCCACCCCTGATCAACAGCGCCCAGCATTAACATAAAGTCGATGCCCCTCCCCTGCCCAGCCTGTGGTCACCTCGCAGCAAAATCCTTTAAGCCCCTCACCCCTCCTGCGGGCACCAGCGCTGGGAGAGGGAGAGGACAGAAAGATGGGGACCAGGACCGGGGTCCCCCCCATCCCACAGGTACCTGCAGTCTCGGACCCCTCTCCATCCCCGAGAGCTTCCACGGTCATGACAGCAAAATGGGGGACACACTCTGGTGACATGACCACGGTTGCGCAGGATTATGGTGGCACAGCCACGTGAGAAAGCATGTGGCAAATCCACACGGGTCCTGACCCGCTGGCACTGCTGGGGACGAGGGGCCCTGGCTGGGAACATGGAAGGGTGGCATCATTTCAAGCTGGGAGCTGGACAGAGAATGGTGGGATCAGCCCCTCTGAACTCATGAGCAGGCAGGAAGGGGCAGGAACAGGGATGGAGTTGGGGCTGGCACAGCTGGAGCTCAGCACACCAGGGCCCATCCAGAAGCACCTCTTGGTCCATTGCTCCCTGGATGTGGTTGGGGTCCCCATGGCCCCCCAGGCCAGCCCTGGTCTATGAAACCTCCAGCTGTGATTAAATGGAGACTTTAATTACTGGGGATGAATCACAAATGGAGCCTGCCCAGCACCAGTGCCAGGGGGTACAGACTGGGGACCTCAACCCTGCTTTGTCTCAGTGCCTGGGTTTGGGCTGGGGTGCTCCCCTTGTCTCTGGGGCTTTTTGTTCCCCCCAGGACTGGAGAAGGACAGCACATGTCCACGTGGCTGTGGGGACAAGGACACTGTGTGGGTGATGTGTGCCCCACCAGAGGGAGAGTGGGTTTGGGGTGCTGGGTGGGTGCCAGAGCTTGTGTGTGCCAAGTATCAGGGGATGACAGTGCCAGTGCCATGGCCACAGGGTGCCCCTGGCTGTGTCCCTCAGGGTCCAGCCCCAGGCGTGGGGTGTCCAAAGCCAATGGCTACAATCTGGCACCGGGGCTGTGCCTGGGGCTGCCCTGTGCCAGCCACCTCCTCCTCTCCTGTCCCTGCCACACAATCTGCTCTGTCCCCCAGCCTGGGCAGCCTGCCACCCTGCCTGGTTGGGGGCCTGGCCCTTCCCCAGGGGTTTTCCCTGGAATGGGGAAGCAGGGGCACACCCAGCCCTGCTCCACTCCACCACCGTGTGCTGGGGGATCAAAAGCCCTTACAGGAGGTGGGTGAACCAGGAGCTGTGAAGATGCCTGGTGGTACACAGTGATGGTGGCACGTTCCCAAGCCTCCTGGTATGTCCCCAAACACCTCAGCAAATCTCCTGAGCCCCTGGTATGTCCCCAAACCCACTGGCATTGGCCCCCTGTCCCCCTCCCCATATGCCCAGCATTTCTCTCACAGCCTGAGACCCCCTGGCTGGGGTGGGGGCCAGTCCCTCCTTCCCCTCAGTGCTGAGGAATTCATTACCGGCACAGCTGGGCCCTGCTGGGGAGGCCAAGCTACAAGGAAAATTAACCTCTTCCTCCCCAGTCTGCAAGCACGGGACCTCTCCCTGTCCCTGCTGGCAGGAAGGGACAGTCCCCTCTCGGGGAGTGCTGGGGGGCTGCGGGGTACTCTGCATGGGGGCAGCTTTGCAAACCCAAATGTTTCCCAACCCAGCGTTTCCGGGCTTTTATTCATAAGGGAAGTTGGTGTGCCCCCTTCCCACATGGCCTTGGGGGCAGGGGGGACTTTCTTTGCTCACCCCCTTGGAGAAGCCCCCCCAAACCTGTGTCCTGGGGCTGGAGGTGGTGAGGGGGCATCATTCAGTCCTGGCTCGGCTGAACATGGAAGCCCCTGCCCCCATGGGGATGGGTGTTGCCACCCCAAATCCTGTCCCCCCATCTCCAGCCACCCCCCACTGCTTATGCCCACCTGGGGCTACTGGTCTATCTTGGGGTGCGGCAGGGGCAGAAGGACCCCGGCAGCCCCCAGTTCGTTAGAAAGGTTTTATTTCTCTGTATTTACAGACTTAATAAAAAAAAATAAACAACAAATCCCTCCCCCGCCCTTCCCTCCCCACCCCATGGCACTGTCCACCCACAGCCCTGCCCTGGGGGTGCGGGGGGGTTACTGGCCATGGGCACAGGACTGGGAGCCCACTCAGGAATGGGAGTGCCTGGGGAGGCAGCAGGCAGGGTGACACCGTCCTCCCCCGAGCCATGACATTCCCGTGGACACACGCCCCCCCCGGTCCCCATTAACCCCTGCTGCAGGGGCTGAGCCCAGCTGCAGCCACAACTCCCCAAGTGCTGTGGGGTGACCCCAGCCCGTACCCTCGTCCTGCCCCCTGGGGCAGAGCTGCCTCTACCCCGCCTGGCCCCCCAGGGCCCCCTGTGCCCCCAGTGCAAGCAGAGGTGGGTGTATGGCTTTCAGGACTTGGCTCTACCATAAAGCAGAGGAGATAAGGCCAGGGACAAGGGAGTCCCCCAATACTGGGATCCCTTGGAGGGGGCGATGGCTGCTTGGGGGAGGTGTATAAAATCTTATAAATTAAATGAGATATAAAGGGAGGGAGGGTTGAGATGACCTCCCACAGGTCAGTGCCAGGATTTTGGGGGCATGAACCCCACCCAGCTGTGCTCCCAGAAGAGATTGGGGCTGGCATGGGGAGCTCCCCCCAAGCCCTCTGCTCCTGTGGGTCTGGGGGTGTCTGGGGGGTTCACGGGGGTTCCCCACAGTCCCCCCTGCAGCCAAAGCCCTTCTCAGGTTCAAAGCTGGGTGTGAAGGCAATAAAGGAGTGGGAGAAGGGGAGGGCTGGGCGCACAGCTTTGTCTCCTCTCTGAGTCCAACGTCCTTGTGCAAAGCCCTGTTGTCCTCCCTGAGCACTCCCCAAAAGACATTTTGGGGGAGCACAGCCAAAGGGAGCAACCACCTCTAAAGAAAAAAGGAGATTCACCCCAAAGCCACCCCAGAGCTTGCTGGGGGTGCCAGCCCCGGCTCACTGGTTGTCCCCAGGCTGGTACTGGGGCTCGGTGGCAGTGAAATAATCCTCGAGGAAGGACTGGAGGTACTCGAAGGTGGGGCGCTCCTCAGGCTCCCTCTTCCAGCACTGCACCATCATCTCGTGCAGGGATGGGGGGCAGCTCCCCGGGCACTGCATGCGGTACCCCCGCTCCACCTGCTCCAGCACCTCTCTGTTGTTCATCCCTGCGTGACAAGGACTCCCCCTCTCAGTGACAGCACCCCCGTGGGACGAGCCAGTGGGGAAACTGAGGCACATGGTGGCATTGCCCTGTGCTTTGGGTAGGAGCCCAGTTTAGCATTGGTGTCTCTGATGGGGAAACTGAGGCACGGGACAAGTCTTGCCGAGGAGGGTCAGCCCATGTCTGTGCCCTGGCCAGCCCACCCCAGGGGTGCCCCTACCCCAGGGGGCCATACCTGGGTAGGGCACCCGGCCTTTGGTCACCAGCTCAGTCAGGAGGATGCCAAAGGACCAGACGTCCGACTTGATGGTGAACCTCCCAAAAAGCGCAGCCTCTGGAGCCGTCCACTTGATGGGGAACTTGGCACCTGCAAGGGGAGACAGGTGAGCCGTGGCTGGGGCTGCACCTACACCTAGAGCACCTCACACCTGGGGCACCCACATCTGGGCACACCCCACAGCTGGGACATCCCACACCTGGGGCACCCTCACCTGAATCACCTTGCACTGAGGGTGTCCTGCACCCAGGTTACCCTGGACAGGGGGCACCCTGCACTGGGGACACCCTGCACCCATCAAACCCTCTGCCTGGGGCAGCTCTCACATGGGACACCAAGCACCCAAGGCACTGGGGACACCCTGCACCTGGGGTACCCATCACCTGGGGCATCCATCAATGAAAACACCCATTCCCTGGGGCACGTCTCCTCTGGGACACCCATACCCTGGCATGATCCAAGGCATCCATCATCTAAAATACCCATAAGTTTGGGGTGTCCATCGTGGAGGCTGCCCATTCCCTGGGGCACCATCATTTGGGGGATCCAGTGCCCAGGTCACTCAGCCCCAGGGCTGACCATCTCCAGGCTAAGGGACACAACAGGAGGACAGTGCAGGGTTCCCACCCTGCCGTGCCGTGTACTCATCATCCTCGATGAGGCGAGCGAGGCCGAAGTCAGCGATCTTGCACACGAGGTTGTCTCCCACCAGGATGTTGGCAGCGCGGAGGTCCCGGTGGATGTAGTTCATGCGCTCGATGTACGCCATGCCCGCCGCGATCTGAGGGGCACAGAGCAGTGAAGACCCCCAGGACAGCCCTGGGGGGGCACCCCCACCCTGTCCCAGCCCCCCAGTACCTGGGCAGCCATGTCCACCAGCTGGGGCAGCTTCAGGTAGCGACCGTCCCCATCCTTCAGGAAATCCAACAAGCTGCCTGCAGGCAGGAGGAGTCCCCATCAGAGACCCCCAAAACCCAAGGGTGCCCTGCCCTGTGAGCCCCCCTGCCCTGGCAGGTGCCCCCTGCTCACCCTGGCTCATGAACTCTGTCACAATGTAGATGGGCTCCTCCGACACCACGGCGTAGAGCTGCACCAGCTTGTCGTGCCGCAGCCTCTTCATGATCTGAGCCTCCTCCAGGAAGGCCTCGGGAGACATTGTCCCAGGCTTCAGCGTCTTCACCGCCACCTTCGTGGTGCCATTCCATGTGCCTGGGTTGGGCACACACACAGAGTCACCACGAGCCCAGGGGACAGCCAGCCCAACACAGAGTAGTGTGTGGATGGATGGATGGATGGATGGATGGATGGGCGGGCAAGGATTCAGGGCAGGGCAAGGAAGGGTTTCCTTGGCGAGGATTGCAATCCCACTGCACCCCACCCAGGACAAGGAGTTCCCCTCACCCCAGTGCCCACCTCACCCCATTCCCAAGCCCTTCCTGGATTCTGTGTCAAGTCTCCACCTCTCCCACACAAGTAGGTACCACCTGGCACCCTGTGATGCTCCCTGCCAGGACAGGACAAGGCTTCTCCTGCTCCCTGTGCTCCCCCACCCCGGCCGGCTGGGCCAGCCTTACCCATCCACACATGTCCGAAACATCCCATGCCAAGTTTCTCCTCGAGGGTGATGGATTCCCGTGCTATCTCCCAGGCGTCCTTAGCTAATCCCAGGGTCTGGGGCTTCACAGCAGGGCACGGGTGGGTGAGCAGATGGCACAACCCGTCGTTGTATTCTGCAGGGAATGGGGGGCAGGCAGGGAGGAGGAGGGAGGGGATGTGATGGGATGAAGGCAGCATGCATGAGTGCAGGAAGCAGAGGACACCAGAGGAAGAGGATGACGAAGGTGGGAACCCCTGGCCTGGTCTTGTGGTCCCATCTGCAGTGGGGGTCTACTTGCCCATGCAGAGTTGACATGGGGCATTTTGGGGTACCCATTGTGAACCCAGAGCAGGACATGGGATAATTCCTCATGCCAGCAAATTGGTGTCACTCAGCCTGTCCTGGCAGGCGTGAGCTTGTCCCAGTAGGGTGCCAGGCCTGGGGGTACCCCCATGTCCTCCCTGCCTCTTGCCCTGGGCTTGCCCACCAGGCCCTACCCATCCAGACTTCCCCGAACTGCCCATTTCCCAGCTTCTTGAGGAGCTGGAGGGACTCGCGGGGGATCTCCCACACGTCTTTGGTTTTGACTGAGAGGTCGGCCAGTTTGGGGGTTCCCTTGTGGCACGGCACGGCCAGGCGGCAGCACAGCCCAGCCGCCCGCTCTGCAGCGGGAGCAGGGGCACAGGAGTCACTGTGGGCATGGACCCCCACGGCCCTTTGCCCCCCTCCCACCACCCTGGGCATCGTCAAGGCTCTTGGATCACCCCCAACACACAAACGCATCCCCCTCCGTCTGCCCCAGGGACAGCTCTGCAGCCCCCCAGCCGGGCTGGACCCCCAGTCCCCCCAGCTGCACCCAGGGCGGGGGTGATGCCCTCCCACCGGAGACAAGGGGAACTCCCTGCACCTGGACAGGGAAAAGGGGAGGCTCTCAGGAGTCCCCTAATGCCACCAACAGCACAGCCCCTCCTTCCCCAGTTCAGCCCCGCCAGCCCAGTCTCTTACCGAAGGGCCTTCTGAGCTCTCCCTACCCCTCCTATTGCCCCCCTGTGCCCCTCACTCCACCCTACCTATGTAATGCTGGACCAGCTGCTGCACGGTGTTGAACTGGGCACGGGTGGTGATGTAGTACCCCCCGCTATCCAGTTTCCGGATCTTATAGTGCTTCACGTGGTCTCCCTTGGCCTCATCCCAGTCCCGGATGGAGAGGGAGTAGGCACCTACGTGGGGATACTGGTCAGGGAGGGATGTGGGGCACAACCCCTGGTGTCCCCACCCCTGTCCCTGTACCTTTCGTCGTCTCACTCTCCCGAATGAGGAAGGTGCCTCTGGAGTTGCCGTGGCACAGGAGCTGCCGCTCTGCATCTTTGCGCCCGATCTTCCCAAAGTACCACCTGCCACGGTGATGGGCTCAGCGCCAGGGTGGCACCGCTGAGGCGACCACGGACCCCCGTGCCAGCCCTGCGGCACTGCCGGGGCTCGCAAGGACACCTGGGCCTGAGCCAGGTGGGGTTGGGGTTTGTCTCCACCCATTTCCCCCCGCTACTCACTCTTCTGCCTGGATGGAGTCCACAGGGGCCACGTAGTTGCTGGGGATGTAGCCCGTGGCACCCGAGCTCAGTGACCTCGCCTCCCACCAGTCCCCCTCCCTGGGCAGGGAAACAGAGAACGTGGAGGAAGAGGGACAGACAGAGAGACAGACTGACAGACCTGCTCACTGTGTGCCTCCTCCCCCCTCACACAGCACCTCAGACCCCGCTGTCCCCCACCCATCCCTGCTGAGACCACCCAGGCAGAGCTTGGGTCCCCGGCCTGGGTCCTGCGGGGGTACCAAGGCACAAAGGCACCTCCCCGGGCTGGTGTGTGGGTGCTGGGGGTGGCAGCAGGTCCGGGGGGGGCTCACGTGTTGTTGATGATGTGGAATTTCTCCCCTTTCTGGAATGTCAGGTCATCCTCCGTCCTGGCCTCATAGTCGTACAGGGCGATGAAGAGTGTCACCCCCCCGCCTGTGGCACACGGAGGGAGCACGGTGAGAGCCCAGGGGTGCAGCTGGACACCCCTCCCCACCACCCGGCCACGCTGCTGACCTGCGATGCCCCCGCTCCGCGTTGGCAGCGCGCTGGAGGTGGAGCTGCCCGGCTCCGCACAGGATGGGGCCAGGGGCACCACGGGCCCCTGGAAGTTGTTGAAGTCGGGGATGCGGGTGAAGATGGCCCCTGGCTGCGTGGGGTCGGGGTCGTACTGGGAGGCGGGGGGCTGGAGGGAGCCCCCCTCGCCCCCTGCCTGCCCTTTGCTAGCCCCCTTCTCTTTGCAGGGCACGCAGCCCATCCTGGGCACCGCCTGTGGGACAGAGGGTCCGTGAGCCCCGCGCCCCCCTGGCAGGGGTGGAGGCGCTGGGTGCACCCCTTCAGTCCCAGGGGATCTGACACCCTCCAGCTCAGCACACTGCACAGCAGGGGCACCCTGGGGTGTCCATGGGCACCGCTGCAAGGGGGCCTGTGCTGCCCGGGGGACCCCACGTCCCCCCGGCACCCCTGGGTGCTCCACAGCAGCTCCACTCACTGCCACGGCTCCTCAGGTCACTTCAGCTGCTCCATGTCACCTCAGGGAGGACAAGAGTCACCTGTGGACACCAGGGAGGGCATCAAGTGGGGGGCAACACCCTTGCAAGGGTTGAAACACCCTTGCCATGGGCTGTAGCACCCCTCCGTGGGATAAAATACCCCTGTACAGGCTGCAACACCCCTGCACGTGCTGAAACACTTCTGCCAAGGGCTAAAGGACCCCTGAATAGATTGAAACACCCCATAACAGGATGCAACACCCCTGCCATGGGCTATGACACCTCTAACGGGCTGCAACACCAACGACGTGGACTGCAACACCACTTGCATCGACTGTAACAGCCCTGCACGAGTAACAACACCCTGCACAGACTGAAGCCCACATGCACAGGCTGTAACACCCCTGCATGAGCCATAACACCCCTGCAACATCCCTACAACATCCCTTCACAGGCTGCAACCCCCCTGCAAGAGCTCAAATGATCTGCAACACCCCCACAAAGCTGCAACATTGCTCCGAGGGCTGCAAACACCCCGGTGCGGGCTGAAACCACATCCTCCAGTGGGCTTTTCTCTCACTGTGTCCTCACCACACCACTCACGTCCTTTCAGGGCAGCTGCATCCCCGAGGCTGAAGGGGAGCCTGACCTGGTGGGAAGGAGCCCCCAGAGCGTCCACATCCCCACGCCCTCTGCTTGGGGGGGTGTGTTTTGGGGAGGAAAGTCCCTGCTCACATCGCTGTGGTCAGGACAGGCTCTTCAGCCACATGTGGTGAGAAGGTGTTGCAGAGGAGGAGGAGGAAATCAGACCTCTCCTGCCATGGCTGTAAGATGTCCATCCCCAGCCCTGTCCTCACCCTGGCTGCTGGGCACCCACCCACACCAGTCTGCCCAGTTTGCACCGGGCAGAGCACTCCAGTCTGCAATATGCCAGAGGTCACTCTGTCTCCAGCTGAGAGCAGAGGGAAGGAGCAGGAAGGTGTCCTGTCCTCTGCACTCCAGCAGGCTGGAGGAGACAAAGGTTTTGGGGTGGATGAGACATTTCAGGCGGGTTTTCCCAATCATGGTTATTGATTCCCTTTCCTCTGTCTCAGTAGGGGTGGAGAGCCCAGCTTGCCCCTTCCATCTCTGCTTTCCACACTGGTGGTGTGGCAAGGCCGCAGCCGTTGCCAACAGGGCAGTGTTGCCAAATCTGAGGAAACTCGGCTGGTTGGGGATTTTATTCCTGATGATAATTAGTGGATATTTAAACTGATTAACAACCCTGGCTCTCACAAACCCTGTCCCCCCTGGGTGGGAATCACCCACCCACCACATTCAGAAACTTCCCATTTTGCTGAATTTCAGTGGAGCTGCCACAGCTGCCAGCAGGGACGGCAAGGAGCATCTTCCAGGCAAGTGCAACCCCCAGTACCACAGCATCAAGGGTTTAGGTGCTGGGCAGCAGCATTGCACCCAGGCTTCCCCTTCCCTGCGCACCCAGGAGCCCCCTGAGCTCAGCCCAGGGTGGCCCAGAGCCACCCCTCACGCTGTCCATGGGAAGGGGACGCAGCTGTTGCCGTGTCCCATGGTTGCACGGCGGTGTCTGGCTCCAGCCTTCCCCAAAAGGAGCTGCTTGGAGCCAGGGAGCAGATGGCAACTGAGCCCTTGTCGCCCTGGCTCCCCCAGCACCAGCCCCGGACGAGCTGCCAGGTCCCGCCCCGCGCTCAGGCCTGGCCAATTCATCACCCCTGTCCCGCCGGGCATGGCTGGGCACGGAGCAGCCACATCCCTCACTGCCCATCCATCTGCTCCCCAGGCCCCTGGGACAAGGGGCAGCTCAGCCCCATCCCCAGCTCCTAGACAGGGCACAATATCCCTTTCACACCCAATTGTCACCCCACATGTCACCTGCAGTGCTGGAGTACCCCTGGGGTCACCTCCATCCCCCGCCTCCCCTCATGGGAATAACAGCAGTGGGGAACTCAGGCTCTGGGGGGATGCAACCACATGGAGCAACACGGGGGTGCTGGGAATGTCACACCCCGTGCCCTGGGGACAAGCCACGGTGGCATTTGCCAGGCTGAGGGGGCCACAACCCCACTGGGCAGGAGGCAGCTGCCAGAGGAACTCACACAGCTACGCAAGGGAAGAGGAAGCAGCAGGAGCACGGTGTGGGCTGGGGGAAGGAAGAGGATGGTGCTGTGGCCGTCAAGGGGCCACAGGACCGGCAGGACTTTAGCTCTGGTGGCAGCTGGGAGGGTCAGGCAGGGATGGCAGCAGGGCTGCAGCCCCCTGGGTGTCCTGAATCCCCCCATGCCTTGTCCCACACTGTCACCCTGCATTGCTCCGAGGTGACCCAGCTCCTGCTCCCTGGGAAGAGAAACCGAGAGGGTTCCTCTCTGTGGCTTCTGCACAGCCCAGCCTGGTGCCACGGAGGTTCCTCTGTCACCCTGAGGCTCTGCAGCTCCCTGGTCCTAGCAGGAAAACTTAGGCATGAGGTAGCTGCAGTGCAGAAGGGGAAAGTGGCTCATTAGGACGCAGGGCCTGGAGCTGTGTCCCCATCCCATGTTCAGGACCCCACAGACCTGGGGAGGGGACAAGAGGCCACATCTGCCTCCTCCATCTGCTCCTTGTTCCAGCTCTGTGGCAGATGGTGGCGTGTGCCTGCCCCTTTCCTGCTGCCCCCAGCCCCAAGTCCACCTAGATAATGCCTGGAGATGGAGCCCTGCTCCAGCTCCAGTTCTCCCAGTTCACCCAGTGCCTGGTGAGTCCCCTGTGGCTCCCGGTGGGAGCAGGTTCCTCCAGAGCAAGGGGTGCAAGGAAGGATGACACCCCGTCTCCTGCGTGCCCACGAGCAGGGCTATTCCCTGGGATGAGAAGTGAAGGATTTGCCAACCCCCAAAAGTGATTTTCTCCACAAGCCCACCTGTCAGCCACCAGAGCCATGACAGAGGGGTCCCCTTGCCCCCCTCCCTGACAGAAGATGCTCAGAAGAGAGGGAGCCCCCTTGGCCAGCCTTCCAGCCCCATCGCTGGCTGGGAAAGCAGGATTTCCGCTGGAAGAAGAGCAATTCCCGGATCCAAGGGGCTGCAGGGGTGGAGGGAGGGAGCCAGCCAGGGCTCCAAATACAATGTCCCGGGAGGAGCGGGGTGGGGAGAGAATTGTGCAGGGCAGGAAGCAGCGAGTTCCTGTCCCTCCTTGGGACACACCAAGGATCAGGGACGAAGCAGAGCTGCAGGAGCGGGGGGAGCATCCGCTCCGGCTGGGGCCTGAGCCCCAGACAGCTCCCCCAGCCCCAGGCACGGAGAGCTCAGCCTCCAAGATCGCCCCGGAGCGCGGATTGGGCTGGCAGCCCTTGGGCACCTGCAGGGCCGGAGGGCACAGATGTGTGTGTGTCCCCCAGGTGCCGTGTCCTGTCCCCTCGCCAGCGTGCGGGTCCGGCACGGGTGAGGGCATCGCCGTGCTGTCACCAGCAGTGAGTGCCGGGGTGGTGAGCTGCAGCTGGTGGGTGCTCCCAGATCTTCACACACACCCCGCAGCCCCCGCTGACCTGCTGCCCCCCAGGACGGCGAGGACGGGGGTCTCCCGCCACCCTCAGGCATTTCCCAGGGAAGCAGTGAGGGCACAGCGAGGGCAGGCCCCTCAACAAACCCCAGCGGTGTCCCGGGACCCTGTGTCCCCACAGCTCAGCGCCCGTCCCGCCCGGTCCCCAGAGCCACCCCCCACACGGAGGGGGCATCTCTCACAGAGCACGGCAAGGGGATGAAGAGACCCCTCCGCTCTTCCAGAGGTGAGCCCTGCACCCCCTGCACCACACACCGCACACACACCTCCTACCGTCAGCCTCCTGCTCCGGCTGGCATGGACCCCCCGCTCCCACGGGGCTCCCGGCGGGACCACCGGCCGGGCGACCACGGCAGCCCCGCCTTGCCCAGCGCTGGGGTGCGGGCCGGCAGCCGTGGGAGAGCCGGAGCGCCCGGCCGTGAGCTTCCCGTGTCTCTTCGGCGCTCTGGCCGCCGAGCAAGAGCTTCCCCTCCCCTCGCCCCCCCTTCCTCCCCGCGCTCGCAGCGATGGTTCATTGCACCAGCCAGCCCAGCCGGCTGCTGGATCCCCTCCGGATCCCCTCTGGATCCCCTCTGGATCCTCTCCGGATCCCCCTCTGGATCCCATCCGGATCCCCTCCGGATCCCCTCTGGATCCCCCCTGGATCCCCCTCCGGATGCCCTCCGGATCCCCTCCGGATCCCCTCCGGATCACTCGCACGCTCTCTGGGGACCACAGCCTGCCCGTGGAGGTGGCACAGCGGGGAACAGGCAGCAGGGGGTCTCTGGTCCCCAGCAGCACAAGGAGACTCTGGCGCGGATTCCTAGGCTCTGCCTGCTGGGATTTACGGGGCAGTGCGCGGGTCCAGCCTGTGCGGCTGCCTGCACCCGTCCACAAAGCCTGGCACTGCCTCCCTGAGTCCCCCGAAGGAGAGTCCCGGGGCAGGGGACGGCAAAGGGACATCAAATTGCGCACAGAGCGCTGTGGCCTTGCAAGGGACAGGAACAAGGTGCCCGTCTGGCGTCAGGACAGGCACAGCAGCCGCCCGTCCTGCTGGCACAGACTCTCGGGGCAGGGCAGATCCGTGGAGGGGCAGCGGACAGCCCACCATGCCTGGGGAATGGCAGGTAGCTTTGGGTTGTGTTCCAGGGGCGTCCCCCCAAGATGGGGTGCAGCTCTTATGTGGCTCTAGCCAGTCCTGTGTCCATGGATTGCCTGCTAGACATTGGACCCCTTATTTATCCCTCGTCCAGATAAAGTTGCTGGTGGGATGGGCCCAAGATTCGGTCACATCAAGCCACAAACTTCAGTGAGCTCTGGGATTGGGGTGAGCCACCCAGACCCCCGTCTGAGTGCCTCTGCACCCTGCCTGAGCACCCAGCCTCCCGTGTGATCCCCCTGCACCCTGTCTCAGCTCCCCTGCATCCCCTCAGAGCCTCCCCAGCACTGTCTGAGCCCCCCGTGCATCCTCTCTGAGCCCTCCTGGAGCTGGCTCTGTCCCGGCTCTGCCACACTGTCCTCCCACACAGCTGGGCTGGAGTGGGATCCTTCCCATCTCTCCAGAGCCTTCCTCCTCCTCCTCCTCCTACTTCTCCTTCTCCTCCGGCTGGGGACCTGTTCCCCAGTGATATCACGCTTAACTTGTCCCCTCCTGACTCATCCGGAGAGGGAAGGAAGCCTGGCTGCCCCCAGCTTGGGGGGTGCCCCACAGATCCATCCAGCACACCCACCCGAATGCTGCTTGAGGCATTTTGGGGCTCATCCTGCACCTCCCACGGCCCGCAGCAGCCGCATTGCTCCATCTCCCTCCGTGGGCCCTGCCGGGACACGCTCTCCCCGCCGAGCGCCCCGGGGTGCCCGTCCCCCCGCCAGGCTCCGCACGGTGCCGGTTCCTTCCCTCCTCCGGGGAGGGCCCCGACTTCTGCATTGGCTCCGCCGGCTTTCGCCGCCGCCGGCTCCAGCTTAAAGCTGAGGAGCCGGTGCGGGGCGAGCCGAGGCGGCCAGGATGGGTTTTCTCTGCTGGCTCACGGCCTCTGCGCTCTGCATCGCCGTCCGGGGTGAGTCTGACCCCCACCCTGGCACTGTCACCGCTGGGGACACCGCGGGCATGGGAGGGAGATGTGGGGACCCCACCAGATGTGCTCCCGCTGCAATGCAAGGGAGGTTTGAGTCTGAGGAAGTGGTTTTATTGCTTGTTGGGCCCCGAAATTCGCAGTTCCTCCAAGACACAGTTGGGATGGGTGGCAAAGAGGGCCGGGGAGATGTGTCTTGAGGGCTTGGTGGGGCTGGGGGCGTGAAAATAAGACTAAATATGGCTTTAACCCAAGGGGTTTAGCCGAGCCAGGCAGGGCAGCCACGTGTGAGGGGACAGGGGTGTCAGGACGGCCATGCCCCCGTGGCACCCCCTTTCCATAGAGCCGAGCAGGGTTGGGAGGTGGCTGCACCTGTGGCTGCCCCCACAGTCCTGGCGCTGTCTGTGGGTGCCCAGGGATGGCGTGTGACGGGTGCCCCTGGCACAGCCCGGGCTGCAGCTGGGGTCTGCTCGTCCCCGCCTCCCCAGGACTGGGGGACTGGCTGCTCCCGGCTGTCCCGGGCTGGGCAGGTGCTGTCCGGGTCCGGGCAGGTGCTGCCGATCGCTCCCGGCGGGGAGGAGGATGCTGAGGGAGGGAAGGGCTCGTTCCCAGCAATTGTGTTGGCGTGGGGTTGCACAAGCTGGGAGCCCGGAGGGAGCTTGGGGAGGTCACTGGAAGATGCCAGGCAGAACCTGAAAGGTCCCTGGCATCCCTCAACCATGCCGTGTGTGTTGGGGACAGCTTGGCTGGGTCCCACCTTGGAGACATTCAAAGCCAGGGCCACCAGTGCTGGGGGTGACACTGGGGCATCACCCCAACGGGAACTGGGGTTCCCTGGGGGTGCAACAGTGCAGGGCTCGCTCCAGTGTCACGGCAGGCTGTGGCATGGCGCTGACCCCGGGAGGGTGTCAGTGCCTCAGTCCCTTGGATATGCCTTTGGATGGGCTCGGGAAGCTGTTTCGGCCAAGCAGGGAAGCCCCAGGCTGCAGAGAGGGGGAGCACTGGCTTGGCAGCCTCCCATGCCCATCTCAGCTGGGGGGACGCTCACAGCCCCCTCACCCTGCCCCTTTGCCTTTCAGGACAGGACTATGGGCTCTCCCGCCAGCCCCCTCAGTTCGGCTCCATCTACCATGTCCGAGGTAATGGCACCCCGCAGCCTCTGGGGGGGAGCAGGGGATGTTCAGCACGGGTAGGACCAGGCTGTCCCAGTGCCAGGCTGGGGCAGGTCCCCGCAGCCGAGTGCCTCTTCCTGATCCATCACCCGTGGGGGCACAGTCCTGGTCAGCTGTCGGTCTGCAGGCTCTGGGGGGCTCGGGGGGGATGTTGGGGTGCTGAGGCTTCGGGGCTGACCTGTGTCCTGTGCCGGGGGCTCGCAGGGGTCATTAAGCTGCCCTACGCCGAGATCGAGGAGCCCTTTGAAGCCTGGTACAACCTGACGGGGAACAAGAGCCGGATCCAGTACTACGGAGGTAAGAGGTGGGCACCCAGCTGGGCCCACCCTGCACCAGCAGGGCTCCCGTGCCTCAGTTACACTTCCCTGGCACAGGGCAGGTGATAACCTACCAGCTGGCAGCGGTGAAGCCCTACGGGGTGAGGTACAAGATCACGCCAGAGACCACCGAGAAGGAGGTGAACGCCAGGAAGTGCTTCCAGCTGCCCGGCTCCGAGGAGGACGTGGTCACCGCTCAGAGCGTCTTCCCCAGCATGAGCGGCTTCAAGGTGGGACAGCTCAGAGCCTAGATCTGACCTCCCAAAGCATCCCCAAGCTGTGGCAGGGGTGCTGGGGAATGCTCCTCTCTGTCCGAGGGCTGCAGGGTGCTGGGACCGGCCAGGACCTGTCCTCACTCCCCAAGGAGGGTCACTTCCCCACCCGGATAGGGGCCGGACTCCTGGCTCCTTTCCCAGCTCCAGCAGCCGCGTTGGGACGTGTCACATCCCACACAAACGCTGGCATTTCGGCATGGTTTGGGCAAGTCTCTGCCTGGCAGCTCAGCTCCTGCCGGCCCCAGCCTGCGTCAGGGCTGGGCACAGCACGTGAGCGGTGGGGACAGCAGGTTGTCACTGAGCTGGACACATGCCTGCATGGCGAGGGCTTGGAAACGCGCAGGAAAAACCTGGAATCTTTTCAGGTTTTCGGAGAAATGGTGCAGCCAGACCCCCTGCTCTGGAGGCACAGTGCACAGTGGAGTGTCCGCAGGGCACCGCTGAGCCAGACAGGGGGGGCTGCCCTCTGTTGCACCCCATATCCTTGCCCCAGCTTCCATCCCACGCCTGGCTGTGTGCTTATGGCCATGGAGCCCCATGGATCCATCCGGAGAGCCTGGTGTGGGCACTGGGCTGTGCAAAGGGGCTGGGTGGGCAGCAGGTGGCCTGGGGGAGGTTGGGAGCCCCTTCCTGAGGCCGTGTCCCCCCCAGTTCCTGCGGGAGGAGTACTACGAGGGCCGGTACTGTGCCGTGTGGCAGAACGTCACCCGCTGGGCGCAGAAGAAGAATGTCTACACGCTGTGGGTGACCAACTCCAGCTGCGGGGTGGCCCCCGTACACTATGAGATGCGGGGGTACAACAGCCTGCTGGGCTCCCACTACGACAAGTACGAAATCGCCTACACTGACTTCGACAACAGCTATCCCCCCTCCGTCTTCGATCTCCCCATGAACGGTGAGCCAGGGAGGGTCCCCGCGTCCCGTCCATGGGGCTCGGGCTGACAGCGCCCTCTCTTCGGTCCCCAGCGACCAAGTGTGGGGTGCTGCCGGGGAATGTGGCGGAGCACCGTGTGCTGGCAAACCCCATGGAGGACCTGGTGGGGCAGCACCGGCCCTGGGCACACCGGGTTTTCCATGACTACCGGCGGCAGATGGGGCGGCGCTACGGCTCCGTGCGGGAGCTGGAGCACAGGCAGAGCATCTTCGTGCACAACATGAGGTACGGGCAGCTGGGGGGTGACCCCTCTGCGGGTGCTGCTCGCACCGAGGAGGCGGTGGCAGTGGCAGCTGGCGCTGTCCCCGCCGTGCTGGCAGGTTCGTGCACTCGCGGAACCGCGCCGCGCTCTCGTACTCGCTGTCCCTGAACCACCTGGCGGACCGCACCCCGCAGGAGCTGGCAGCGCTGCGGGGCCGCCGCCGAGCCGGGACCCCCAACAATGGGCTGCCCTTCCCCACCGAGCTCTACGCCGGCATCATCCTGCCCGAGAGCCTGGATTGGCGCATGTACGGTACGTGTGGGGTCCGGGGCTGCCGCGGTGCTTCGGGAGTGAGTGCTCCTCACCCGAGCTTGCACTGAGTCCCACAGAGCTGCCCTGCTGCCCATCACTACACCGAGTAGCCCGTGGGGCTGTGCTGTCCCTCGGGCTGCACATCTGGGAGGTTGGTGACACACTGGAACAGGCTGCACGGAGAGCCTGGGGCTGTCCAAGGCCAGGCTGGACAGGACTTGGAGCAACCTGGTCTAGTGGAAGGTGTCCCTGCCCACGGGAGGGGGTGGAACTGGGTGACATTTGAGGTCCCTTCCAACTGAAACCATTCTGTGTTTCTATGATTAAAGGCAGCTGGGTCAGCACTTGGCCCTGAATTCACTCTGGTGTCCCAGGGACAGATGTAACATCTGAAGCAACATCTGGCTTCACCCATGTCCCCATCAGCTGGGAGTGACACCCCCAGAGCTTGCCCCTAGCCAAGGGGGTCCCAGGTCTGCTGGTGCATTCCCTCCCTTCTCAGTTAGCACCAAGACCTGGCTGTGCTGCCTCTGGATCTCAGCTGCTGCCTCAGCTTCCCTTCCTCCATCCCTTGGTGTCAACCCAGTTTCTCACCCCCCACGCCGTTGTTCCCAGGTGCTGTCACACCCGTGAAGGACCAGGCTGTCTGTGGGTCGTGCTGGAGCTTTGCTACCACGGGAGCCATGGAAGGAGCCCTCTTCCTCAAGGTGGGAGCAGGACTGTGCCCCACGGTGTGGGACAGGGCCCCCGGAGGGTGCCTGTCCCCATCCTGCCCCGTGTCCCCCCTGCAGACTGGCGTGCTGACCCCCCTGTCCCAACAAGTGCTCATTGACTGCTCCTGGGGCTTTGGGAACTACGCCTGCGATGGGGGCGAGGAGTGGCGAGCATACGAGTGGATCAAAAAGCACGGGGGCATTGCCAGCACCGAGTCCTATGGCACCTACAAGGGGCAGGTGAGGGTGGCTCCTTGTCCCTGATGGCCTTCCCAACATCTTGGGGCTTTAAAGCCATGGTGGGACCCACCTGGATGCGTCAGAGGCACTAACAGGCTCTGGAGATGAGGATGTCACCTCGTCCCCAAGCCTTCCATGGTTCACTGCCAAAGCCAAGCCCCAGGGCTCATCCAGCCGGTTTTGTCATCGTGTCCCTCAGTTTCTCTTCTTGCAAAACAGGGACAAGGGTCCTCCACCTGTGCGTGGTGCCATGAGTCACTCCATACCCAGGGGTGCCCAGGGATGGAGCAAAGCTGCCTGGGGATGGGGACGGGGCAGCAAGATGCAGGCAACAACCCTGCAGGGCTTTGGGTGCAGAGCAACTGGGAAAACATCTCCACCACCCTGGGCTTGAGAGGACAGCGTGGTCAGAGCCAGGATGCTCTCACAGCCCCAATTCCAGATCCCTCCCTGCATCTGCAGGGTCAGGTGGGGAGGCAGGGTCCCAGCGAGGGAACCTGGGGCTCCTGGTGACAGTGTGTGTCCCCTGGGTGTGCAGAATGGCTTGTGCCACTACAACCAGTCTGAGATGCTGGCCAAGATCACGGGCTACGTCAACGTCACCTCGGGCAACATCACAGCAGTCAAAGCTGCCATCTACAAGCACGGCCCTGTGGCCGTCAGCATCGACGCCTCACACAAAACCTTCTCCTTCTACTCCAACGGCATCTACTACGAGCCCAAGTGCGGTGAGACAAGCAGCACACGGGGCACGGGAGGTCCTGGGTGACCAAGGAGATGCCAGAGCACCTAGGTGCCCTCTTTTTTTGGTCAAGGGAGGGGTGGAGGGGATGAACCCTGAAGTCCTCTGCAGCACTGAGGGTAGCCCTGGGAGTGGGGATGCTGTCTGGACTGGGATGTCCTCTGGACTGGGATTACTGGGCAGGGATCTTCTCCAGGCAGGGATGGTCCCCAGGAAGGAATGGCCTCTGGACAGAGATAGTCTCTGGACAGATGCTCTCCACACAGAGATAGTCTCCAGGCAGGGGTGAGCCCGTCCCATGTCATTCCTGCAGACAACACACCGGGATCACTGGACCACGCGGTGCTGGCTGTGGGCTACGGAGTCCTGCAGGGAGAGACCTACTGGCTCATCAAGAACTCCTGGTCCACATACTGGGGCAACGATGGCTACATCCTTATGGCCATGAAGGACAACAACTGTGGTGTGGCCACTGAGGCCACCTACCCCATCCTGGCCTGAGCCACCCTGGCTCTGCAAGGAGAGCCCTGGGCAATATCCTCAGCACTCAGCCCTGGATCAGGCCCTTCACGGAACCATCAGGAAGCCAGGGACACAATGGGACAGGTTCATTCAGTGCTGGACACAGGGCAGGATGGGGACACAGCACTGGCCTTGCCAATAAAGACACTGGAAAAATACGGGCTGGCTTCTTCAGGAGGGATTTAATTGCTGCCCACACAGCTGTGCCCCCTGTGCACCAGGGACACATCCCGTACAGATCCCTGTCCCCAGCCTGGTTTTCTTGGTCCTGTGGGACCCTAGGGGCCTCCTGGGGAGGGGACAATCCCACCTGGCAGAGCCAGCTGGCTCTCACAGCCAGTCCCAGACACCCGGGGCGAGGGGAGCGGCTCTTCCAGCTCTGAGGTGGAGCACAAACAACCCCAGGGATTTCTGCTGAGATGAGAAATTCCTGGCATGGGCTGTTGGGGAGGGGGAAGGCCTCCACCCTGTTTCCCACTGCCCGAGTGCCTGTTGTGGCTGTGGGTGGGGATTTTGTCCCTGGGCTGCTTGCCAATGCCACCAGCCGGGCACCATCACTCTCTGGGGCTGCTCCCCTTTTACATCATGGCTGTGCCTCGGCTTGGGTGCTCTGTGCTCTTAGTTTGGGCTCAAGCCATCCTGGAGAGCAGGATCAGTGCACAAGGATACTAAAACAGGGTGAGAAGCTCTCCCTACCCTGATCCCATCTTTGCTGGCACATCCCTGGAGCAGGAGGCACTTCTGCAGGGGTGGGCCGCCGTGGCAGTGCTGCAGCACAGGGGGCACCAGCTCTGCCCTGCACCCCGAGGTGCAGCCAAATCCAGCCCAGCTTGTGCCCGGTGGGGCGTGCAGCCAGCCCACAGCAAGCCCTGAGTGGCTTTGTTTGGGGCTCACTGTCACCTTGGGCTGGTGGCCAGCTGGGCATGTGACAAGCAGGAGGGGTGAAGGCCACTTAGCCGTGCTCCTCCCCAGCTCTATTTTCCCCTGGCTGCAAACTGCTACAAGGTGGGGGGGACACAGGGACACCCCCAGCACCCACGCCCCCAATCCATTTGGAATACACCTGTGCTCCAGGGACGGCTCCTAGCGGGAGCTGCTGGCACTGCCGGGTTCTGCTTCCCAAGTCAAGAACCCATTTAGGAGCAGGCAGCTGGGAAGGGAAACCTAGAGAAGGCAAATGTCTCGTAGCTGCATCTGCACAGGCTCTACCTTCCCCGAAAATGGGGTTTTGATAGCTGAGAAGTGACATCCCCCACGGCTAAACCCCAATTTTGTACAGCAAACACTGGCAGCAGCTGGGGAGCTGCACTTCCCTCCAGGTGACACAACTGCTCTCATCAGTGGTGGCAGGTCATCATATCCCCTTGTTTTCTTTCACTCCTTCACCTGCTTATTTGACAATTTGCTGATTGTTGAAGGGGTCTTTAATCATTCCCAGCAGGGAGGCTGGCTGGAATTCATGTCTGGGAGAGGAATGATCACTGCACAGGGATAATGTGGTTTATTCCGTGGGAGTCCAGGTCTCCAGATCTTTGATTGTCTTGACTGCAGTCAATAAAATATGCTTTGACTTTCAGGAAACCATGACTTTCAGGCTCCCTTTGGATAGGAGATGTCCAGAATTTGCTGCTGAACACAGAGGTGCCTTCGAGAGCTGGAGGTTTTGTATCCTCAGGAAGCATTTACTGAAATTCTGCACTCATGGCATAAGGGATACCGCAGTCCTGAGTGTGGGCAGTTCAGCTGGCTGGGAACTTAAAAAACTATCTATTTATTATATTTGAAAAAGGGAAAAAACAAGAAAGGACATACCTGAAGGGAGGTTTGCTGCTTGCAGAGCCAGATGTAGGTTCTGGCTTCCAGCCTGGCTGAGCTGTGACCTCCAGACTTCCCTGGACACCCAAACCTCAGAGTGGCTCCAAGTTTTGCAGAGCACAGCAAAGCACAGCCACTCTGAACTCTATTTATTGGAGGCAAAGCTGGCCTGAAGCTCTGCATTTAAGGTTTCCTTTGGAAGAGGCACCTTGCAGGAAACTCCCCAAATTCGATACCTTGGTGCTGAAATATTAGCTGAGGTTGGTGTTCAATGGAGTGAGTGCTGTTCAGAGTGGAAGATCAGAGGATTTGGGAGCCACCTTCCATATCCCACCTTGAGAACCCCATCTCCTTCTTAGTCTGTGGGGTTTGGGAAGTCTCCTGAGGTCAGGATTGCTGGTAGCCCTCAGTGGTTAGTTTCCAGTCCTGCCCCCATCCTCTATTAGGTGTTTGTCATGGTCTCCACTCCTTCAGGGCCCCCTCCTTGTTCAGCTGCTCCTTTTTGGCATCTGCATAGGTGACATCTGCCTGCATGCTGAGCCCTTTCGAGGCTGTCCAGGCCAGTGGTGGCTCATCTGGAGGTGGGAGCCTGCTCAGCCGCCCAGGCTTCCCTGAGCCTCCAAACAGGTCGTTAGTCCTGCCTGATGCTCTCCTTTAGGAATTCTTTAGGAATTGCTACATGCAGATGCTCTCCAAATGTCTCAGTCACCCCCAGCCAGGTGAGTGCCTGTAAGTGTGGCTTCCACCCCAGCAACATCCTGGTTTATGATGAGATGGAGATGCTGACACTCCTCACGACCCATGTTAAAGGTGAGGACACCGTGCTCTTCATCACAGATGTGGAGGCTGTAGGACAGAGCTGTGACATCTCATTCTTCACTGAAAGGGTGGTCAGGCATTGGAAGGGACTGTCCAGGGAGGTGGTGGAGTTCCCATCCCTGGAGGAGTCCAAGGAATGACCGGACAAGGCCCTGGTCTGTGTGACAAAGTGGGGATCAGCCACAGGGGGGACTTGTTGATCTCAGAGGTCTTTTCCAGCCTCAATGATTCTGAGATTCTGTGACTGGAGCCCCTCAGCACAGCGATGGCAGCAATCACCCTGGCTTTGGGAGTGCTGAGATAAGCTGGCACAGGGATGATCCTTTCTCCTACTGCCCTGGGATAGGGATGGCAACCTTGGGGCGATCTTAGCTCTGTGCTGGGCTCCAACCCACCCAGCCAGGGCCAGGCAGGACATGGGGAACGAGGCAAGACAGAGGTCACCACCACAAACAGCTCCTGGGAGGAGCTCTGTTTGCAGTAAAACAGCTCCTCTGTGGGTGAGAGCATCCAGATCTGTGGGATCAATCTGTCCACACATCCAGAAACTCAGGGTGGGCTGAGTTTGCCAAGCTAAATTATTCTCCAAGGAAGGGCGGCTGGGATTTCATCTGGGTTTGGTTTCTCGCCCTGCCCTCGGCTGTCCTGGATACAGCATTTCCCCCCGAGGCAGCTGTGCTCCAGCACAGACCTCTGTGCAGCAATGCCAGGTGGCCAGAAAATGTGCTCCAGCCCAAAATCTGGCTGCCTTTCCCTGCTGGATGAATTATCTGTGAAAACCTCTCACGGCTCGCACAAAACAAGGTAATTATTCAGCAGGCGGGGGATACACAGAGCCAGAATATGAAATTATTATCTGTTAGTGATTTACAGAGAACCACAGACGGTGTCAAGGAACAGCAGCTGAATCAAACTTGCTTTGGCAACCTCGTGGCTCCCAAATGCTGCAGGCAGCCCAGAGGGGCTGATGGAGAGCTCACAGCAGCACCCTGTGCTGGGAGGAGGGGGCTCCTGGGGGTCACAGTCTCCCCACGACAGAGCCAGGTAGCCCATGAAGGGGAAGGATGTGCTTTACATAAAACCCTGAGATTTCAGGATGGCAAAGACCATGATGCAGGGGAGGCTTTTGCTGTCTTACACAGCAACCAGAGGTTTTTGGGGCACAAATAGGTGTCCCTGCCCATGGCAGGGCATTAGAGCGAGATAACCTTTCCTTCCTTCCAACCCAAACCATTCCACAGTGAACGGGTGCATCTGACAGATCTGAACAGCCTCCTAAACTCTGAAGGCTGGAAACTGCTTTGCTGCCAGTGCAGCTCTGCTGGAAAATCACCGAGGCAGCGGCTTTCCAAGCATTTCTTCTCACACTTCCTTCAGTAGCAGCTTTGCAAACTCTCTTCCTCAGCCAAATGCTTCTCCCTTGGCACCCGTGACTGCTCTGGCAGGTTTGTTGTTCACATTCTCAAACCAAACCATTCCTTCTCCTTCAGCCCCAGGTATTTGCCACTCCATACCCCCCACACCCTGACTTTTAGGTTTTAATTGATAGGGTAAGGGGGATGGATTCAAACTAAAAAAGGGTAGAGTTAGATTTTATTTTAGGAAAAAATTATTCCCTGTGAGGGTGGTGAGGCCCTGGCACAGGGTGCCCAGAGCAGCTGTGGCTGCCCCTGGATCCCTGGCAGTGCCCAAGGCCAGGCTGGACAGGGCTTGGAGCAGCCTGGGACAGTGGAAGGTGTCTCTGCCATGGCAGGGGTGGCACTGGGTGGCCTTTAAGGTCCCTTCCACCCCAAACCATCTCAGGATTCCATGATTTACTGTAACAGAGTGCAGGCAGTGCTACCCTTCTCCAGGTGTGCTGCCAAACCCCAAAATCTGAGCATCCCCAGCCCTCCACCTCCTCACCCCACAAAATCCTTCCCCGGAGCACGGCAACCCCTGCACAGCGAGGAGGGGTTTGCTCCCAGCCGGCCCTGCCAAGCTCTGCCTCCTGCTTCCCACCGAGGGACATTTCCCAATCACAGCCCAGCATCCCGCACAAGGCAACTCATGTCATGAAATTAAGTATTTCTCCTACACACAGCACATTTGCCCGGTGATTAAAACGAGTCCCCGAGGTAGCCAAGCACAGCAGAATTCCGGTTCATTATGCACACCCACGCAGCCAAGCTAAAAACCCAAGACACTCCCCCAGCCCTTCTTGGGAAAGCCTGAGCAGCTCGGATTTCAGCTTCACCACTTGCACCAGCCGGGACTGGGAATACTCTGTCATCTGGTGTAGGAAAAAAGGTAAGGATAGAAGTTTCCCAAAGATTTCAAGGTATCCCTTAAGGTCTGAGAAAGAGGGAAGGGTGTAGGAGCACAGGAATGTCGAGCAAATGGAGCAGATCACACAACTGTGAGTAGTTACTGCCTTTTGCTCATTCCATCTTGGATTTAGAATGAACTTTTAACACCAAAATGCCTTAATTTCCCCCATTTCTCAAAGCACCTGTTGCATGTCATGTTGCACAAAATGACAACTACTTGATGAAAAAAAGAGAACAATTATTGCATATGTGCAGGGTACGACCTGTCCTTGCTGCAGCAGCTTGAGTCCAACCCCATTCCCAAAATGAAACGGGGCCAAATCTTTTCCATATTCCCTGCTGGAGCTGCTCCCAAGCTGCAGTGTAAGCACAGGGAGCTGCAGTTTGCTCTGACCTCATTAGGGGCCGATCCACCCGTGAAATCAGCCCTGGCTGTGCCTGGGACTTGTGGATGAGCAGCTGCAGCTGCTGGAGTCGGAGCAAAGGTGAAGCACGTTCACATGGAGGTTTTCCTTTCCCTTCAGACACAACCTCCTGCCTCATTCTCTCCTCCTCCCATTCTCTTTCTCTCCAGGCACAATATTCCCGGTGCCCCTGCCCTGCTGGTGTCTCCAGCCCTCCCTCGAGAAGGGGCTCTGCTCCTTCTCACCTCCATTCTCAAAGTGGAGACACCTTCTCCTCCTCCTCCCTTCCTTCCTCCCTCCAGTCCTGACCCTCCTCCACCCACCTCCACAGAGACCTTCGCTGCCTGCAGCAGCTCTAATCCCAGCCCAGCCCTAATCTAGCTCCCCTCCCCTGTCCCATGCCAGCCATAGCTCTCCCTTTCACCTTGTCCTGCTTTAGCCCGGCCACCACCCCTCCACCCTCCCCTCCTCTCCTCCACCCAGCTCAGCCCCTTCTAACCCCGGCCTGGCCCAGCTCAGCTCCTTGTCCTGGCCCAGCCCTGATTAGCCCAGGTCAGCTCAGCTCAGCTCAGCTCCTTGGACCAGCACTGTCCTGGCTCGGCTCAGCTCAGCCCCACTCGTCCCTGGCCCGGCCCAGCTCAGCCTCTTTTCCCAGCTTTGGTCCACGTCAGCCCAGCCCAGCCCGTTCCCCTGCCCATGTCCAGCCCCCGTTCCCATTCCCTTGCCCATGTCCCGTTCCCGTTCCCCTGCCCATGCCCAGCCCATCTCCAGCCCTGTCCCGGTCCCGTTCCCATTCCCCTGCCGATGTCCGGCCCTGTCCCGTTCCCGTGCCCATCTCCAGCCCTAGCCCTGTCCCTGTCCTGTCCCGTTCCCGCTCCCCCGCCCATGTCCGGCC
>VWZS01003935.1:131467-158139 GCA_013397075.1 Rhabdornis inornatus
GGGCTGTGAGGGGGCTGTGGGGGAAGGTCTGTGAGGGAGCTTGTGGGGGCTAATTTGGGAGGAGGCCGATGGGAGAGGAATCTGAAGGGGTCTGTGAGGGAAATGGGGGGTGATCTGTGAGGAGATTTGAGGGGGTGGTCTGTGAGGGGATTTGGGGGAAGTCTGAGGGGTAGAGAGCCTCCTGGAGCATTGTTTGTGAGGGAGAGCAAGCAAGGTAGTGTTTTCAAGGGGTCTGTGGGCTCTTAGAGGGACTGAGGATAACTGGGGAGCTGTTCTTGGGGAGATCCTGGGAGTATTTATGAAGACTGGGGCCTTGAGGTGTCTGTTGGGGGTCTGTGGGTGGGCAGTGGGAGGGTATGGATGAGGGCGTGGGAGCTTTGGGGAGGTTTTGAGAGGCTGGAGCATGGGGCTAAAGCCTAGGGGCTGTTAGGGGAGTGTGTTGAAGGGCTGTTTAGGGGAGCTGTATGTCAGGGGGACCTGAGGGCACTGGGGGCAGTTTGTAGGTGCTGGGGGTATTTGGAGGCTGCTGGAGTGGAAGTCATGGGGCTGTTGTGAGGAATAGAGGGGAGGTGGAAGCTGTGCCTGAGCAAAGGCCTGGGAGGATCTGGGGACATTGACAGGACGTCTGATGGTGTCTTGAAAGGAGTAAGGTAGATTTTGGAGACAGTCTGAAGGGATGGGGAAGAACAAGATCAAATAGGGGATGAGATAGGGATGACGGGGCAGGACCTGGAGTATCCTGGGATCACTGAGGCTGGGACAAAGCAGGTGAACGTAGAGGAAGCTGGGATGGGAGGAGAGCGCAGCCAGATGCACAGGAAATTGGTGAATACCCGAGGTAGAGCTGAGTGTTCCTGCCCTGGGAGCCAGGGCCGCCCCGTGACCCTGCTCTGTGGGTGTGGGGCTCAAATGAGCCCTGCTGGTGGCTCTGAGTTCATGCCTGGCTCACCTGTAACACATGCCATTCCCATCACCCTTCCTCTTCTCTCAGCATGACTGTGCAGGGAGGAAGTGTTTGCAAGTATGGGGACGTGGTGGGAGTGGAGGGCAGCAGGAGATCTGGGATTTGGGGAGCAGCATGCACCTCATGGAACACTTCTGTTGTTGCAGGAGTGCCGGATTGCTCATCCCATTGTTAAATGCACTTACTGCAGGACTGAATTCCAGCAGGAAAGGTAAATGCTTGCTGAACTGGGGAGATCCAGGCTTCCTGTAGAACGATCACACCCTGGGAACTGGAATGCTTCCACACCTTCGTTGACTGAGCCTTACCTGTAGATTGTTGCAGTGGAAGACTTGGGTGACCTTTGGCCACCTCCAAAGGTCTGCTGGGCAAGCTGGAGTGTCTGGAGTGCACTTGGATTACACCTTTTGCTGGGGTTTTATTTTCAGTCAGAGCTCAGATGTATCTTCCAGGGAAGGATCTGGGTGCATCTTCCCATGAGTTTTCCTCTTACTTATGTCTGGTATCCAACATTCATTTCCTGCTGTGTGCCCTTTAGCTGGGCTCTTGTCTTTCTGCATTTTGACAAGTTGTGTAGCTGTCAGAGGGAAGATTAGTGACCCCAGAGCTGTGTGTGGCTGTTGTGTGAGGTGTTCCTTTCTGTGTTTGTTGGACAAATATACCTCTGGCCTCTCCTGTGACCCCCTGAGTGGAGCCTGCCCTGATGCTGAATCACTCATGCTGCCAATTAGTGATCAAATCCTGTGTTTGTGTGCACAAAAACCTGGTGTTATCTGGGGATGCCAGATAGTAATGCCTAGTTATGCCACTTTTTGGCCATTTATCCTCAGCCAGCTGGGACAGGAAAAGCACTCTGGTATCCGAGTCCCTGGAGAGGTCGAATCCAGCCGAGGGGAGGCTGGGATGCTGAGCAGGGATCCTGGGATCCAAACCAGGCATCCTAAACACAGAGGTTTCATTTTCTGTTGGAATGTGCTAATAGAATGATCTGTCCTTCCTAACAGCAAAACCAACACGATATGCAAGAAGTGTGCTCAGAACGTGAAGCTCTATGGCACAGTAAGTGAGGGGGCTCAGCCTCTCTTCCTTTCATCTCTTGTCTTTATTCTGCTGAAATCTCAGAGCAGTTTATGGACAGCCTCAGCTGTAAGAGCATGACTTATCAATAATATGGCTCACTCAAGTGTGAAGCATTGACTTTTTCTCTTCTTTTAGCACAAAGAAGAGCTTTGCATCGTTTGAGACCAGGAAACGATCTGTTTGATACCAAGTAGAAACAAGACTGTGCTTACACAGACTGAGATTGCTGCAGGAAGCAGTGATAAATCTTCATTTCCTGCTTGTCTGAAATCTGAAATAGAGATTTTGATTGGTTCTATTTTGGTGTTAGATGTTTTTCTGAAGATTTCACAGCACTTGATAAATGGTCTGAGTGCCATGACTAAATACACTTAGCTGGAGACTGGGAGTCCAAATGGAGTTTTGTCTCCTGGATCAGCATTATACTCTGCATAGGATAAGGAAATAAAAGTTTGAAATTATGGTTTAATTTTTAAGTGTTAATTTTATTAACACCGCTTGTTCCCATTGTAGTTAGAAGGTTGTAACAGTTGTTGTTATTTTTTAAAGCCAAAACCCTGCCAGTACTGCAACATCATAGCAGCATTTATTGGAAACAAATGCCAGCGTTGCACCAACTCAGAGAAGAAGTATGGCCCTCCTCACTCGTGTGAGCAGTGCAAGCAGCAGTGTGCATTTGACCGGAAGGATGACAGGAAGAAGGTCAGTACTTGTGTAAAAGAAGGCTGAAAAGGTAAAAGGGCTGATCACAGTGATCCTCTGCCCATCTTCTTTACGTCTTCTGCAGCGTTTCTGACAGGACAAGGAGGGAAGGCTTCCCGCTGCCAGATGGCAGGGACAGATGGGGTATTGGGAAGGAATCCTTCCCTGTGAGGGTGGTGATCCCTGGCACAGGGTGCCCAGAGCAGCTGTGGCTGTCCCATCCCCAGAAATGCCCAAGGCCAGGCTGGACAGGGCTTGGAGCAGCCTGGGACAGTGGAAGGTGTCCCTGCCCATGGCAGGGGGTGAGACTGGATGAGATTTTAGGTCCCTTCCCACCCAAACCATTCCATGATCCATGTCTCTTGGTTATGAAATGTTTTTCTAGAGCTGAGCTTTGCTCTGGTTTAGAGCTGTTTAATCTTTGAACCCCTATATGCCTCTGCCAGATCTTCTAAGAAAGATCTCTTGAATTTGGCCCAAGAGCTGGCAGAGGAGCAGAGACCTCTGAATGAAGTGTGAGGTGCTGTCTGGGGAGAAGAATGATATTTGTTCCATAGCCTGAGGAGCTACAGGTGTCATACCTCCACCAGGAAACCCCTTCCATGCCTTCTGTACACCCTTTGCTTAAAGCCTAATGAGTGCTCTGTAGAAGGCGTGTCTTGTCCTCCCGAGGCACTTTTAACAGCTATTGTTTGGAATGCTGCAGGGATAATCCGTGCCCTGCTGAGCGTCCTGGAGGACACACCTCTGCTGTTTTAGTCTCCAGTGACTGCCTGTCCATTCAGAGGATTCTTTTTGAGTCCCTGCTTGTTCATATGTGGCCCTAAGCTTGAAAGTGCTTCTTGTCTTTTCTCTATTTGCTTTGTGGGCAGGAAGAAAGACCAAAGCTTCTTTCTGTCTCCTGTTCCAGGTGGATGGGAAGCTGCTGTGCTGGTTGTGCACACTGTCCTATAAACGAGTCCTGCAGAAGACCAAAGAGCAGTGCAAACACCTGAGCAGTTCTTCCCGAGCCAGCCTGCAGGAGAAGGAGCAGTTCAGTAGGCTCAGCAGTGGCAGCCACTATAACAGGTGACCTTGGGGAGGGCTTTGGGCAGGGTCTGAGTTCAGGATGATCTGGCTGAGTCCCACTTTGCTTTTTTGCAAACCTCGCTGTGCTGGTACAGCCTTGTGCTTCTTGGTGATCCAACTTACTGAACTTGTACACTGTGAAAGCAGAGTTGCATTTGTAAAATTTAATGATTAAAATGCAGATTTTAAGCAGGAGTTCTTCACCTCCGTGCTGCTCTGACTCATTGTTTTCTGTTTATTTTTAGTCTCCAGCTGCTCTTCGAGGAATGATTTTTTTTATCGTTTTCATACTGGGAAATACTGTTTAAATAGGATCAAAGTGGGTGGGAATATTTATCTGCCTCTCTGTCTTAGTCTGAAAGTCATTCAGGTTCTGACATACAGTTTCCTCCTTTTTCTAGCCAGAAAACCTTATCGACGTCTTCCATTCAGAATGAAATCCCAAAGAAGAAAGCCAAGTTTGATGCCATATCTGCCAATGGTGACAGGTGAGCCTGTTACATGGGGAAATTGTGGGCGGGTATTTAGTTTGCTGAGTTTATATAAGACAGAGTTGTGTGTGAATATCAGGAAGCTCTTAGGCTAGAACAGGGGCCTCAGGCTTTGAGACCTTGAGGGGCTGCCCTAGAACCTGGCAGGCCAGTGCTACCTGGAATCTAGATACAGGTTTGAAGAGGAAAAGAATACTGAGCACCTGTACCTGCTTGGATGGAGCAGATGGAGGTGATGTTTGGCTGAACTCCCCAATGGTCAGGAAAACTGCAGCCAGACCAACTTCATTGTCTCTCTTGCAGTCACAGGGAGAGAGGGGCTGGTGAGGTCTGCAGGTTTTATGCGTTAAGGTCTGGCAGACTGATCTGCAGGGAGAGCCTCAGAAGACAGGAGAAGATTCAGACCCACTTCCCATTCCAGTCCTTGGGGGAGAGACAAGCAATCAAACAGCTTTGCTTGAAAGGTGGTGGACTCCCCATCCTGGAGGTGTTCCAGGCCAGGTTGGATGGGTCATGGAGTGACTTTGTCTAGGGGAAGGTGTCCCTTCCCATGGCAGGGGGATGGAACAAGATGCTCTTTAAGATTTGTTCCAGCCCGAACCATTCCATGGTTCTCTGATTCTAGGGAAGCATCCGACCCCATTCTGCTGTCACACTTGATGCTGGATCATGTTGATGCCAGCTGCCTGTGCAGTGGAACAGAAGTCACTAGCAGAAACAGGAGATAGAGGTGGATTTGTATTTTTATGATCTTGTACATGCATATTTTCATTCCTGCCTTTCCTCTCTGATTCTCAGCGTTCCTTCCTCTCCCGAGATGCTTTGCCCCCTTATCCAGAGGGCCCCGTCCACGTTGGCGCAGTGGGCTGCTTCCCAACAGACTCTCGGGGCCCACCATTGTCCTGTTGCTCAAGGCATTGACATCCTGAAGTGAGATCACCTATTGTTTTCTCCCCTCCCTCCCTGGGAACTGCCTCATACATGGGAACTCTCCCTCTCCATGGATCTCTTTCTAAACAGCAGGGATTTGGGAGCATGGACCAGAGCATAGTTAGTGCCAAAGGGTTTGTTAAAGCCACTGGTAATTAATCAATCAATCACTGCTTGCCTTCAATGTCTCTGAGATCACAGATCTCTCCTACAGATCCTGTTGACACCTTGTCACTGTAAAATGCTCCCATGGGAAATGCCCATCCCTGGAAGTGCTCATGGCCAGGTTGGATGGGACTTGGGGCAACCTCATCTAATGGAAGGTGGCCCTGCCTATGACAGGGGGCAGAATGAGATGAGCTTTGAAGTCCCTTCCAGCCCAAACCATTCTGTGATTCTGTGAAATAGAACTTTAATAATTTTACGGGGCAGTGGCTCCCATGGAGTGGTCTGAAAGACCTTTTATCATCTGAGCAGCATTTTCAGTTAAAAGCTGGAAAAAATTAGGGACTGATTGTGACCTAGGAGCTGTGGCTGAGTGCA
Organism: Rhabdornis inornatus; assembly: GCA_013397075.1. NCBI lineage: Eukaryota > Metazoa > Chordata > Aves > Passeriformes > Rhabdornithidae > Rhabdornis > Rhabdornis inornatus. The sequence goes on from VWZS01003935.1 coordinate 137,246, forward strand.
GAGGGGTTAGAATTCAGTTGCCTTCAGTGCTTGTGGAAGCAGAGGAGAGAAAGGAAACAGGGCCCTGGTGGAACTGGTGCAGCCCGTCCTGGTGCAGCCTTCCCTCTGGAGAGGTGGCTGCTCTGGGCTGTGGGACAGCACCAGCTGTTTTTATCTCCTCATTAAATCCTGGGCTGAGATCTCACAACTCATTGTATAACAGCCCTGCTGGCTTGAAAATACCCAAAAAGCAAAATGTCCTGTGCTCTGGATTGGTCAGCTATTTGTTTGGAAAACAGGAGCATGTATTGAAGGAATCAAGGGCCTTCCTTTTGCTCTCATGTCAGATATTGTCAGTCTGACTCCTGCCAAGGCTGCAGGCCTTGCCACAGGCTTTTTTTGATGAGTTCCAGTAACAAACCAAGTGTAAATTTAGCAACTAAAGAGCTTCAGCGACTTGCAGCAGAAAAGGCAAGCTGCAGCTGCCTTAAATAGACAAATGGCTGCATGTCTTGAGTGGAATAATAATGGGGGTTCCTTAAGTGTGGGTTTGGAGTTGCTGAGGGTTCTTTCATGAGGTGAACCCCCAAATCCCTCCCCTTTTATACAACTGTCAGGTTGTCCCTCCCAGAGTCACCTTGGTGTCTGGGGCACAACCTGAGCGTGCAGTTAAGGTCTGCTGCAGCACAGGGGTGTTTGCAGCAGCAGCAGAGTCTGGAGTAAGGTGACACAAGCAGCACCTCCTCCCTGCTGAGATCAGCCCCAGCTTCCTGTACCCTGGCTCCTGGCTCCAGCCAAACCTCTGGTGTAGTCCTCAGCTGGGCAAAATTTGGGCATATTTGAGCTCAGCTGACTTTGGCAACACCTTCGGCCAGGGCCCAGCTTATCTGAAATTACTGCCTCTTCTTGGATATGGTAGAAATTCCTTTACTGTGTCATACTGAATTCTCTCTGGTTTTGTTTACGTATTTCAGAGTGATTGTTGCTCACAGTGGCTATGATATGTGGACAGGGTGAATGACCTCCAGCAGCTATTTAAAGGGTGGTGTTGGATGGTTTGTTCTGAGTGAGTTCTGGGAGCAGCAAACAGCTCTGTCCCTGCTGCACTGGGAGTAGTTTTGTTTCCCAGTGCCTTGCAGCACATCTTGCAGCAGACCTGGCCTTATTAATCCTTCTGTGCTGCCAATGCCCCTTGGTCCTGTGCTGCCCAGCACGCCGGCCTCACCTCCAGCCCCTGGAGCCGTGCTGGTCCTGACTGGGGCACTCTCGGTGTCCCCATCCTCTTGTGCCAGTGCTGGCAACGTGTTTCTGTGCTGCAGACTCTGCAGATGGGCACACTGCAGTCCCTTCTCCTGTCACTGCAGACAAGGTGCTAAATTGTGTTTATAATGCCAGGCAGTGACAGCACTGCTGGCAGGGGGGAGGGCAGTGGTGCCTCAGGATGCTCAGCAGCAAAGTTCATTTGTAAAAAGATTCTTATTTGCATAGGAAAGTCCTGGCACAGTTTAAAGCTCTGTGACTTGGGCTGTACTGCTCTGAGCAGAGGATGTTCTTTGTAGAATCCTAGAGTGGTTTGGGTTGTAAAGGACCTTAAAGCCCATCTCATTCTGCCCCCCCTCCATGGGCAGGGGCACCTTCCATTATCCCAGGTTGCTCTAAGCCCTGTCCAACCTGGTCTTGGACACTTCCAGGGATGGGATAGCTACAGCTGCTCTGGGCAGACTGCCACCCTCACAGGGAAGAATTCCTTCCCAATATCCCATCTATTCCTGCCTTCTGGCAGTGGGAAGCCTTTCCTCCTTGTCCTGGCACTCCAGGCCCTTTTCCCAAGTTCTTCTCCAGCTCTCCAGGAGCCCCTTTAGGCACTGGAATGGACTCTGAGGTTTCCCCAGAGCCTTCTCTTCTCCAGGCTGAGCACCTTCAGCTCTCCAGCCTGGGTTCAGAGCAGAGGGCTCCAGCTCTTGGAACATCTCTGTGGCCTCCTCTGGGCTTGTTCCAGCAGCTCCACACCCTCCTGATGCTGGGGGCCCAGAGCTGGAGGCAGCTCTGCAGGTGGTTTTTATCTAAAGTGAAGTGTGGATGCTGGTTTATGCCTGGTCTGTGCCTCTTCATGCCAGCCTGACTTGAATAGCAAAATCTTTAAGCTTGGCATTTGTTTTGCCTAATTTCTGCCATTTAACAGGTGTGGAGTTTGAGGCAGTCAATTTGGTTTCTGTTGCAGTCAATATAGAGAAGCAGGTGCCTTGGGAACAGCTCCATTTTTGTCCTCTGTCTCTGCTGAAAACAGCATGAGCTCATAATTTCCCTTTAATTAGCAGTGTGCATTTTAGGCTGTTCAAACGTGGAGAGCTCATGTCCCCCTTACCTATCTCAAGGGGCTGGATCTTGAGTTTATTTAGTTTATTTGTAGAAGAAATGGCTTTTTTTTTTTTTTGGTTGTTTGTTTGAATTCTTGATCTTGCTTGTTAAAGGAAAGGACTGACTTGTTTCTGGCAGTTTTCCTTTGAAGTTTGGACTCTCAGGCTGCCTCTGTAACATGGGGTTAAAGACAGAGGAACCTTTCATTACTATCTTGTCAGTCTTTACAAAAATACAAAAGAAGAGGGAAAAAATATCTGCTTCTTTATTTAGCACCTTAACACATTTGAAGGGGCATTTTGCAGCAACTGGACAGGAAAATACCTGCCTGGTATTTTATACCCCTCCAGGAGGAGATCTCAAGTTTCCCACTGGTGGATGCAGAGCCCTCAGAGCCCCAGGGACAGGTGCTCTGTGCCAGGCTGTGACCCTGCTGTCCCTTTCTTCTCCCTGTGGGGTGGCAGGGCTGGCTCTCAGCTCCCTGCCTTTGCAGTGTGCTGGGCAGCAGCAGCTGCCAGGCAGGGAATTTTTCCTGCTGGAGCTGCTCAGGGAAATGTGGACATCTCCTGGCACTCTTTATCACCCCAGGGCACAGCAGGAGGGAAGCGTGCCTGGTCAAAGGAATGGTGTGTCAAGGGGTTGTTTTCAGCCAGAGGGAATCAGTTCTTTCTTTTCTCTGTGGAGGCTGTTGGTTTTTTTTTTGTTGTTTTGTTTTGGTTTTCCTTCTTTCTCTCCTCCCCAGCATATTTGCACTGAGTGGGAAATTAAAGCTGCTGTTCATAAAGTGCTTGCACACAGGAAGGTGCTGGAGCACCCACCATCGTATTGCACAGCTTCCACTTGGGAAAACTATTGGGAAAGCTTTAAATTGGAGTTTTTCTGTGCTAGTGTGTGGGTATGAACGTCTCTGCCTAGCACAGAGCTGGATCCAGTGTGCCCAGAGAGCTGCCACATCTCAGTGTGGACTCTGCTGTCAGCATGGTTTAGCCATGCAGGGCTCTTCTGCTGCGGGCTGTCTCATGCAGGCCCTCAGTTCTGAGTTTTCCTCTGGCAGGTTTTCTCTCCCAGTGCCTCGGGGCCATCCTCTGACTCTCAGATCTGGGAAACTGCCTCTGCTTAGTTTCCCTCTGTAGATCCCCAGCACAGTGGGGGAGCAAGCCTTTTCCCCTACCACATCCTTACTAATGAGTCCTGTCAAAGCAGACTGTAGTGCTTTTAATTAGAAAATGGATCATTTCCAGGTGCTAGAGGAGACCCCGTGTGAAGTGAGCAGCAAGTACTCTCTGCCTTATGGTACAGGCTGGGGACTGGAAGATCAGAGGTAGAAACATCCTGGAGAGAGGCAGAATTTTGGGTTGAGACCATGCCTTCCCCACTCTGCTGCAACTCCCAGCTTTAGAGCTGAGTGTTGGCCTACTCTGGGGGCTTTAAAAAAAAAAAGTCAGGCTTTGGGTGACCCTGACAATTTATTTATCTGATAACAGCCAGACTTGAAGTCATCTTCTAGGTGAAGCTTTGTTGTCTTATTATTGTTCCATTTTTATACAGCAGTTTCAGGTGTGTGTGGCTGGGAGTGTGCTGCCCACTTAGCATGAGGACATAAAAATCAACTTTAGGGATGGAACAGAAGGCAGGGAAGAATCGGGTGGGTTCCCTGGGCCTTGTGGCTGCAGCTTGTTGTATCCTGTGATCTGGCAAATTCCTGTAGTGTGTGCCTGCCTGGGGCATTTCGTGTCTGTAGGGAGATTTGTGATTTACCGGTGCAGCAGTGATTCAGGCACAGATAACTGCTGATGGTTGCTTAGATTTAGAATACCTGATGTGTACAGGTGATGTGCTCAGCTATTTCTCTGTCTTCTTGGAGAGTTTTTCCTACTCTGAAATAATAAAGCTTCTCCCTAAATTGCTTTATCGTGGCAGAATCATATTACAAGGTCCGGTATGTTTTTTACCCCTTTTCTGTGTTCAGGACAATGTGGCTGTTTCCCTTGGCTCTGTTTGTTGAACTTGGAGGTTATTTGCTTCTCTTTCATGTTCCCTCCTTGACAGAATGTTTGTTTACATTCAGTGGGAAGTTTTGCAGTGCATCCAAGGACTGCTTGTGAGCAGAGATTTCCAAAGGGATACATAAAGTTTAATTAATCTCTCTGATTGCTGTCTTATACTCTCTGGTTTGAAAAAGGATCCTGAATGATCATGAAATAATTCCCATTCTCCTTTGAGTGCATCTGTAGGAGTTTCCCTGCCTTAGTGAAGAGGAGGGATTTGTTGAGAGCCTCTCCCTGTTCTTTGCTGCAGTTTTTCTCCTGACCTTGCCCTGGACTCCCCTGGCACCGACCACTTTGTCATCATTGCCCAGCTGAAGGAGGAAGTGGCTACTTTAAAAAAGATGCTTCACCAGAAGGATCAGATGATTTTGGAGAAGGAGAAGAAGGTATAGTCCTTGGCTTGCTTCCCCCCCAGCAGGCTGACATGTTCTCACAGTTCACATTCTGACACAGCCTAGTTTTTTATCTTGGAGTTAACATGTCTGGTTGTTTCCAGGCTGCCTGCTTTCCAAAGCCAAAGAGGCTCTCTGGACCCACCCAGAGGATCTCGTTTCATGAAGGGTCATTTCCTGACCACTTGGAGACCTCTGTGTGTGGGCAAGGCTGGGAATAAACATGCTGCTGCTTGGACAAATGCAGTGCTGGCCCTTGCTGTTGCTCTGTGCTCTCAGTGACACAGTTCTGCTCTCGCTGCAGTCCCCCAGCACTGCCAGCATGTCTGTGACCTCAGCCAGTCTCACACACCTTCTGTAGAGACACTTTCTGTGGCAGGGGCTCTGTGGGGAGGGCAGTTGTGGCCTTTTCCGGCTCATTTGCTACTTCCTGGTTTCTACACAGATCACAGAGCTGAAAGCTGACCTGCAGTACCAAGAATCACAGATGAGGGCAAAGATGAACCAAATGGAGAAGACACACAAGGAGGTCATGGAGCAGTTACAGGTGACAGCATTTTTTGTTTAATTTGCTGAGCTGTGTTGTAATCAGGAGTGACCGAAGACATTCCTGAGCTGTGTCCAGGAGGGACTGAGGACGCTCATGATGAGAACACCCCGTGAGCTCCTGCACACAGATCTCTGCTAATGCTTCTCAGCCCTGTCCTACAGCCTCAGTGGTGCCAGGCAAGCCCCTCCTCAGCTCTGCATTGCATCCCGACCACCATTTACACCTACCTTGCTGCTCTCTACTCAGGCTCACACTTCTTGTGTTGTAAAGTGCTATCTTGTGTCCCTTACGGACTAGACAGGAACCATCAAACTCATTTTACTTATTAACAAAATCAGGTTTGAACCTGTTTCTCCAGTCTGCAGAACCTTTGTCAGCTCCATGAACCTCTAAATCACCTCCCTGTGATTTGTGTGAGCAGTAACCAGAGAGAACAAAGGAGCAATTGGCAGTTCTTTTAGCCCTGTATCTCTAGTCCAAATAAAGAAATCTCTGAGCTGATGGAAGCAGGGAGGGCAGGATTCTTGTCATGGCTGTGGAAGCACAGCAGACTGTCAGCATTAATAGCTTGAGCTACCGAAGGGATCAGGTCAAAGGGGAAGAAATCAGACACAGAAATGAACTTTGCACCCTTTAATTACTCTGGGTATATAAAGATCTAAAGCCCCAGCAATGAGAGGTGGGAAGGGATGAGACAAAAGGCTTCTGTTGCCCCTGAGGAAACAGCCCCTCCTCCATCCACACCCACTCTGGGGAAGTATCCCAGTGGAGGGCAGGTTTGGGGTATCCAGCTGCTGTGAGAGTGCTGGTGCCTGTGAGAATCCCTTCACAGGACACGTCCTTCTGCCTGGCTGAAGGCTGGAATGTGGGAATGTGGTGTGCAGGGGGCTGGATGTGCTGTTTCTGAAGGTAAAGGAGCATCACATCCAGGAGCAGATGTGCCCCAGTCACACCCCTCTCTTGGGGTTTTCCATGTCTGTGCTCAGCTTAGGCTGGGACTGCCCTGAACTCTGGTCCAGACATTTTCTTTCTGCTAGTAATAGTTGAGTCTTTGGAAACCTTTTTCAGTGATTGCAAAATCAAAGTTCAGATCCTCTCAGTGTATTGTAGGTGCCTTGAACTGTTCCTATGATTAATTTTTGAACAGTATTTTGGGTTTTATCATTTTGTCTTTGTCCTTTCCTGTGGGACTGGGATGGAAGAGCCCTCTCTAGGGGGTTAGAGGTGAGCTCAACATCTGCCCCCCTTTCCACCTGTGTGTGGGATGTCAGCAGCTTCTGCACAGGGATCCCAAGAGCTAATGATGATCCATGCCACTAAATACCCATTTTCCCTGTTTCCAGGCCAAGAACAGAGAACTCCTGAAGCAAGCAGCTGCCCTGTCAAAAGGCAAAAAGCCTGAGAAGTCAGGAGCAATAACCTCCCCTTAAAGCCAAACCCCCAGCCTGGGAGCTTTGGCCAGCATTAGCCGAGGAGCCTGGGAGCCCTGCTGGATCACTGGAAGCCCAAAGCTCTGTGTTGTCACTGTCCCACTGCTGGGGACTCCATGGGATTCCTGACGCCTGTTACCTTCTGACAGCATGCCTGAGTGTGGCCAGTTTGATCCGTGGGGAGAGGTCCCGGCATTCCTAAATCCCCCCTGAAGTACTGTTTTCTGGAAGAAATCTTTTCCTAACCAGTTGCTACCACTGCCAGCCCTTTCCATGAGCAAATAGGAACCTGCTGCATTAGAGGCTCCTTGCTGGTTCCCAGCCTGCTGCTGTGAGGGAATTGCCATGGCCAGTTGTTCTGCAGATAAAATGGGAGCTGCGTGTGGTGGGAGCTGGATTTTTTTTTCCTTGAACTGTTCCTTCTTCAAAAGAGAGCTGAGAACTCACCAGCCCAACAGATGTTCTTGGGAGGTTGTGCCACTGCCGACAACAGCTGATCCAGCTTTTTGAAGATGCTTCCAAAGTGGGGGCCAGTATTTATCTTGGAAGATTTTTGTGTTTTGTTTTGTTTTTTCTTCTTTTCTCTGTCAACTTGGCAAACCAAACTGCCTAGTTTTGTGTTTCCTTGTTTTTCTGATCAGAGCTTTTGGGTTGGGAGCCAAAGTGGAATGCTACAGCCCCCAACCCACCCAGAATTCCCTCTCCCAGTGCCCTGGTTACATGGTGACCTTTGGGATTTTGATGATTTCTGCAGCTTGGTGCGATCAAGTGTCTCTTACTCCATTTCTTTACACAGAGAGAATTCAAGGCTCGGATATTCCCTCTCTTCCCCCTTTCCCTGCCCCTTCCAGATGCAGGGGCCAGGTTGGCTCCAGGAAAGCACTTACTCAGGCAGCAACCCAAGCCAGGGAGTGTTTTTTGGGGCACTCCAGGGATTTTTCTCACTGCTGATTCCAAACCAGCAGGATCAAAGGGCTATGAGAGTTCCCTGTACCAGGGATGTGCTGCCCCGAAACAGCACGGCTGCCACTGACCCTTACAGCCAGACCAGCTGGGGTAGGTCCCCCCAGGCATCTCTTTTGGGGTGATTGGAGGGGGAGCACCCACAACTCCGGGCTGGCAGGAGCTCCTCAACATCCTGAACTCCAGACAGGGAGTGGAGAAACATCTCAGGGCTTGGAGACCCCCAAGCAGGGGCTGAAGGTAGGTAAGAGAACTCATGCTTTTGCTGCAGGGCGGCTGCTCCATCAGGGCTTTGATGAAGCTTTTAACTAGAGCTTGTGATTACTTTTTTCATCCTTTTATTTCTTATTTGTTACTAAAGTTTATTTTACTCAAAGGCACTTTTTTGGGATGATGTTGGCCTCTGGCACGGAAGGAGCATGTTTCATCGAACACTGCCATGTGTTTGTTTTTGATTTTTCTAAAGAGACTTTTGATGTGAAAACAAGCAAAACCAGAAATTGTTACACTTTGCCTGAGTGTGGCAGCTGGAAAAACTCACCCAATTTTATACTTTTAGAAAATGAACTGCATTGGTGGGAGTTTTTTTAACTGTGGGCTTTGCTTTTTTTCCTTCCCTCAACATACAGAAATAAAAAGAGGGAGAAAGGCCCTGTAAATACTGTTCAGTTGGGTTTTTAATCGTGATAAATTGCTCCTGCCGTCGCGTAGCTGATTTGTAGCACCAACATCGTTTCTTTGTATGTTTGTAATAATGAAATTTTCAAGGGACGCTTTGATTTGTACAAATGACACCTGTAAAAGTGGTTTAAAAAAATCCTCCTCCGTGGCTGATACTTTGTTTGCTTTGAAAAGGGAAAAAACCAAACCAACCAAAGTACCTCTCCCTGCCTGGAGCTGATTTATCTCCTGCTCTAGGGTTGGGAGTTAGGGGAAGGAGACAGTGTTTTCCCATTGTTTGCTCTGCTCCTACTTTTTTTTCTATCTTTAAATGCTCCCATCAAGCCTGTTGCTAGGATCCTGGTTACTTGGTTACATCCAGCTTCCCAGGACCCATCCGGCTGTATCTGAGGAGATTTGTTCCTGATCTCGGCAAGGGGATGTGACTGGCCCAGAGACACCCACTTCTCTGGCATGGAGGTTTTCCCTTTTCCTATGAGATTTCCGTGAAGAAAATTCAGCTGCCCCTCGTCTTTTTGCAAGGAAACCTCCAGAGGTCCGGGAGTCTGAAGGGGTTTTAACTTTGACCCTTCTCTTTATTCATATCCAGTCCCTGGAGCACATGGGGATAGCAGCTCCTTCCTGCTGCTACATCCAGAGCAATGAGGATCACTGACCAGTACAAACCAGTACACACCACAGTTTCTAATGTTTATGTTGCTGAAGCCACATCCATCTGCCTGCAGAGCAGAAATCCTGATGGAGTGCTGGCCACTCCTAAGGGCCAGGATCACCTTGGGAGCCACCTTCCCTCCACGCCTCTGAACAGTGCAGCTGCAGAGAAAATGAGAGGAAACAGCCTCAAGGTGTGCCAGGGAGGGTTTAGATTGGATATCAGGGACGATTTTTCGATGGAAAGGGCTGTCCAGCCCTGGCACAGACTGCCCAAGGAAGCTGTGGAGTCCTGGAGGAATTTAAGAGCCATGTGGATGTAACATTTGGGGATAAGAGTTAGGTGGTGGCCCCCAGTGCTGGGGGAACAGTTGGACTGGATGCTCTTAAAGATCTTTTCCAACCTGAATGATTCCATGATTCTAATTCCCTTCTCCACCCCACAAATGCTCTGGGCTTTCTTCTTCCAGCCCACAAAGCCCTAATGCTGCAGGTTCTCCCACTGGAGTCAGTAGTGGGGTGACAATTCAGTGACAATCCAGCTCCTGCTCTTCAGGCAGAGCACGTAAGGGAAGGTAAAACTGAAACAATATTCCATGTCTTACCTGCCCCAGGTGTTCGCTCAGAGTGTCCCCTGTATGGTCTCTGCTGCCCAAAACCACCAGCTGGTGAAAAAGGCAGGAGTTGTCCCCAGCCAACCTCCCTCTAAGGTAACACCTTGAGAAATTGGCCTTCCCTTGCTGTTCAGCTTTCCTGGAGCACCAGACTTGTCCAGTCAGCAGGATGGTGACCAGGGCACTGTCAGTCCCAAAATAATTACCTCCTGTTGCATGTTTTTAAATCCCTGGAGAGATTTAAAAGCCATGTGGACGTGGCACTTGGGGACAGGGGTTAGTGGTGGCCTTGGCAGTGCTGGGGTAATAGTTAAACTTGATGATCTGAGAGGGCTTTTCCAAACTGAACAATTCCATGATTCTATGGGATGCTGAAGCTGTTCTGCAGTGCCCAGCATGGCCTGCTCCTGGCTCCCAGCATGGGTGACCGGATGCTCCCTGTACCAGGCTGCTGTGAGAGGAGGGACATGCTGTTGTGGGAGCAGGGACACAGCTGGGAAAAGTGCTGAGGCTGCAGGTAGCCCAGTGAGGCTGCAGGTAGCCCAGTGCTTGCCGGGTGGGCTGACGAGGGGTGAGGAGCAGATGGGGGATCTCGTGCTGCTCTGAAACCTGAAGCTCTGTGCCCACCCAGCCGTGCTGGGCCCCTCCTGCCCCTGCTGGACATGCAGGAGTTGTCCGTGGGACAAACGTCCTCCTGGCACAGCCCTTCGTGTCTTCTGATGGGATATTTTTATATTAAATATTTGGCAGCATCTCTAGCCTGTCTCTTCAGCTGGATCATTGCCTGATGCACACCCACAGCCCTGTCCCTCTAATATCCAGAGCTTTTTGGGCAGCAGAAAGGGGAGAACAGAGGCAGCCTGCCCCCTCAGCCCCCCCGCTTTGCTTGCCCTGTGTTGCCTTTACTGATGCAAAGGAAGAGATGTGTTTTCCCTGCCAGGCTGATGTGTTCAGCCAGAGCAAACACACAGCTCATGGTCTCAGGTGGAACTGTGGAGTCATCATGGCGTGGTTTGGGTTGGAAGAGACATTAAAGCTCATCTTGTCCCACCCCCTGCCATGGGCAGGCACACCTTCCACTACATCCGGTGCTGGTGAGCAGCAGCACCTCTGCTTGTGCCCCGTGTCCAGCAGCTCTGTGGGGTGTGACAGTGCCAAAGGAGCAGGTGAAGGAGCTGGACTGGGGTGACAGTGGCTAAAACAGCACCTCTGACCCCAGGGCAGTGAGGGGCCACGTTCCCTTGGATCAGATGAAATGAAGCCCCTGAACTGTGCCTCTGAAATGACACAAGTGGAAATACAGAAGTGGAAACCTTGAGGTAGCCAGAGCCACCCAGACCCCACAGCCTCGGCACAGAGCCGTGTTTGCAAAACACCCTAAAAATAGCCTGAGGAAGGGGACAAGGACAAGGAGCAATGACCAGGGACATTTGAAACTGGCTGTGTCCTCCCTCCCAGCAGAGGCTGAGGCTCTGGTGCTGGTGGCTGTTGCAGCCGTGGGCCAGTGCTGCAGTGCCAAGCAGCCCTGACGTTCCCTCTGCTGGCAGGAGCTCAGCCCGGAGCCACAGGAGGCTGTTGCCAGGCAAATCCTGAGTTGTTTGTGCAGCAACTCCTGTTTGCTGGACTTTGTTGTGTTGGGCTGTCAGGCGGCACCAGATTGGTACCAGTGCTGTGGCTGGGACAGCCTGTGGTTGTGGGGGTGGGTTTTTTACTTTCTTTTCACCTTTTTTTTCCTTTTTCTTCATTATTTTTCTTTTTTTCACTTTTTTTTTACTTGTGTCCCTTTGGAGAAACACCAAACCCAATAAAAGAGGCAGAGAATCCCAGACCGTTTTGGTTGGAAGGGATCCTAAAGCCCATCTCATTCTGCCCCCCTCCATGGGCAGGGACACCTTCCACTATCCCAGATTGCTACAAGCCCTGTCCAGCCTAGCCTTGGACACTTCCCAGGATCCAGGGGCAAACTGGGCAAACTCTGACAGGGCTTCCCCACCATCACAGGGAAGAATTCCTTCCCAATATCCCATCTATTCCTGCCTTCTGGCAGCAGGAAGACTTTCCCTCCTGTCCTGGCACTCCAGGCCCTTGTCCCAAGTCCTTCTCCAGCTCTCCAGAAGCCCCTTTAGGCACTGGAATGGGCTCTAACGTTTCCCCAGAGCATTCTCTTCTCTAGGCTGAGCACCTTCAGCACTCCCCGTCTTTCTCCAGAGGGTCTCCAGCCCTCTTTGGAGCATCTTGGCCTCCTCTGGGCTCCCCCCAGCAGTTCCATATCCTTCTGGTGTTGGTGGCCCGGAGGTGGCCCCGCCCGGCAGGCGGGCTCTCAGCTGAGCGGGCAGACAGAGGTAGTTTCCCTCGGCTTTCTTCTCCCTTTAGCCCTAGGACACATTTCCAGCACTTCCAGCTTTCAAGGGTCGGGAAAGTGCGGCTCTGGGTATACCTGGTGTCTGTGTTCGGCAATACGGCCACGCCCTCATGCTGCCATTGGCCCGGTTGTTGCCGGGCGGTCACGCCCGCGAGCTCCCATTGGTGGAGGCGGCCCGAGGGGCGTGTCCCCGCCCCGCGCTATGTAAGCGTGGCGGGCGCGGGGTCCTGGGGTCGCTGCGGAGCGCGGGGGCGAGCGGGGCCGGCCCCACCTGGCCCCACCGCCCAGCCCCAACGTGATGCTGCTCGCCAGCTCGCCGTGCAGCCCCGCGGGGCCGGGAGAGCACCGGGGCTGCGGGGCCCGGCGGGGCGGCCAGGTAAGGGCTCCCGGGCTGTATCGCCCCATCCCCGGGCGCACGCGGGGCGCAGCCCGCACGGGCGTCCCTCGGAGAGGCGCTGGGGGTGTGCCCCTGACCCGCGGCCGCTGCCCGGGGTCACCCGCCCCGCCCGGCTGCACTGATACTCTGTGCCATCCCACACCCGTTTGCTGCTCAGGAGCGGGGGCCAGGCTGCACCTTGCGCCTCGAGAGGGGTTTGAATTATGCCATTATGTTCCCCTCTATGGGTCTGTGGAAGCAGCTCGTCCAGTTCACCCAGTAACTAAGTGGGTGCTGTGGGAGCGCGGCTGCCCCCGCCCAGCCCTGAGGAGTGCGGGGCAGAACGAACCTGAATCTCGTGCTTGGAGCAGGGGGAGCCCCTGTGAGCAAGGGCTCATTTCTGGATTAACCGTGTTAATGAATTTGGAGAAGGGTGGGGGAAATGGTGGTATTTTGTGCCGAGGGCGGGGTTAGTGGGACCCCCGGAGGCCGTGTTTTGCTGGTGATTGTAACCACAGTGCCGCGGCTGTGCTGCTCCCGATCCCCACTGCCGTCCCGCGGGACCCCGCACCCCGTTCCTCCCTGTTTTCCCATGGAGGGGGTAAATCCCGGCTCGGGAGTGGCGTCACCGCTCTGGACCCGTGGGGCCGCAGCTCCGGTGTCCCTGTGTGTCACAGGCGTCCGGGAGCGGAGCAACATCGCAGCCCGGTTTCATCAGGCGCTGCCAGCCTGACGCAAACGGTGTGGGGGTGATGGCCCCGTGGCCCGTGCCGGTGTCCGCCTGAGTCACCCCTTCCGGTGACGCTGACGGGGATATTCCGTGGCTCCGGTGACTCCCGGCTGTGCCTTCCTTCCTAGGAAAGAGGAGTCAAGGCTCCCCGGGAGCTGGCGAGGGGCCCCAGCACCTTCATTCCCCTGGGAGAGGTAAAGCGATGGGGATTGACTTGGGTGGGGGGTCTCCTTCACCCTTCCCTGCTGCGGGTACGGGGACAGGAAGGATTCCCAGCCCCCCAGTTCCTAGTGCCTGGTGGGGGTGTGATGCTGAGGAAGGAGGAAGGGCTGGAGAGGGGTCACTCACCCCAAGTGAATCCTTGTGGCATTGTGGGGGAGTCATTCTGGAGATTGGGAGAACAGCTCAATTTCACCCTGGTGTTTCCCTGTGCCTCAGTTTCCCCATTCATCCAGACACATTTGTGTTTCCCCTGCCATGCAAAGACTCACACCCTTGCCCTGCCTGCCCCCTAACATTCTGCCCTGAAATCCCCGGGCACCTGGGCCCTATCTCAGCGCCCAGACTCACTCTCCCAGATGTTCCTCCTCAGGCAGAGATAGCGCCGTGGTTTCGTCACTGCGCTGGGGGGCTGACCCCATCTCCTCCCCTGCGCTCCAGAGCCCAAACAAACAACCCAACCCACAGGCTGAGCCGGACGGGCTGTGTGGGATCTGTCATGGAGACCCCCAAAGAGGCTCTGCCCGCCGGGGCTGGCAGCGGGGGCACGGGCAGCGGGGGCCCCCGGCGGTGCCCGTTCCGAAGGCGGGGCACTTCCAGTGGGGTGAGGGTCCGATCTTGGTGCTCTTGGGTGCCTGGGTCCCGCTTGTTGGGGAGGGTCTCCATTGAGGTTAGGGGGATGTTGGGAAGAGTGGGGGCCTACAGCTCCCAGCCCTTCACTTCCCTGCTCTCCTCATTCTGCAGATCCCGCAGGAGGGTGGGGACAGCAGCCTGCACCAGCTCCTCAAGGCCTTCGTCTCGGCAGGCAGGGTGGACCACGTCGCCATGGTCATGGGGCTGCACCCCCAGTACCTCAGCAGCTTCTGGAAGACCCAGTACCTCCTGCTGCGCATGGACGGGCCCCTGCCCTACCACAAGCGCCACTACATCGCCATCATGGTGAGCAGTGGAGCCCTGGGGGTGTGGGGACACAGGGTGCTCTGTGGGGTCCCAGCACTGCTGCTCAGGGGGCATTTGGGACCCCACAGAGGGGTCCCTCTCTGATATGACATCCCAAAAGCTTAGAAGCCTCTTCGGGGTTGGTGCCCACCCAGGGTACCCCAAAACCTTCCCTCCAGGACCCCTGGGGACTGATATTGATTGTGAGAGGGGAAATCCCCCCTGTCTAGAGCTTGTATCCCAGGGAAAATCCTCCAGGAGCAATGTGGGACGAGTGGGCTCCCTGCCTTGGCTTCTTCAAGGGCTTGTAGCAGGGTGGGGGTCCCTGGGGGCTGACTGCTTGCTCTCCCTGCAGGCAGCAGCCCGGCACCGCTGCTCCTACCTGGTGGGGTTGCACATGGGGGAGTTCCTGCAGGTGGGGGGCAACCCTGCCTGGCTGCGGGGGCTGCACTGTGCCCCCCAAAAACTCCGGAACCTCAATGAGATCAACAAGCTGCTGGCACACCGACCGTGGCTCGTCACCAAGGAGCACATCGAGGTGAGAGCTGATGCTGCCAGCACAGATCCTCCCCCAAAACCCCAGGGGCCACGTTCCCACTTGCACAGTCCCCGAGGTTTAACCCTTTGGGGGCTGAGGGAGTCAGTGGGATGGGAAGGGGTGACTTGGCCTGGACAGGTCTGTGGGTGAAGCACTTCCCAAACACACTCCTGTATCCCTGCCACTGGCTTGCCCCAGCACTGGGCTGTGGTGGGCGTGCAGCTGAGGGCTGGGGGGTCTCTCCCACCGCTGCTGTGTGTCACAGGCTCTGCTGAAGCCAGGGGAGGACAGCTGGTCGCTGGCAGAGCTGGTGCAGGCGCTGGTGCTCCTCACCCACTACCACTCGCTCGCATCCTTTGTCTTCGGCTGCGGCATCAAGCCCGAGGAGGAGCAGGATGTGGGGAACAGCTGCTGGACCCCCTCACCCCACAGTGACAGCAGTCCTGCCTCTGATGACAGCATGGGGGGCTCTGGGGTAAGAGAGGCTTTGCCTTGCAGGGCTGTGAGTGTACCCTGCAGTGCAGGATGCTTTATGGGGAATCACAGGTCACTTGGGCTGTTCTGGCAATGGGAAGCCATTCCCCTTTGTCCTGTCCCTCCAGGCTCTTGTTCCAAGTCCCTCTCCAGCTCTCCTGGAGCTCCTTTAGGCACTGGAAGGGTCTCTAAGGTCTCCCTGGAGCCTTCTCTTCTCCAGGCTGAACACCCCCATCTCTCCCAGTCTTGTTTCCAGAGTAGAGGGGCCCAGCTCTCAGAGAATCTCTGTGGCCTTTATTGGGAACAGCTGATGCTTTAGAGCCATGCAGTACCTTCCACATCCTCCACAGGACTTCCCCCTCCTTGCAGACCTGGGGATAGGTCATGGGAGCTTCTGGAATCTGGGCAGGAAAAGCCCAGAGGGAGGCGCTCATTTGAGCAGCCCAGGGACTCCCCCAAGTGCCAGATCCGGGCTTGGGGGCCCCTCTGGTCAAGCAGGGGCAGGGTTGACCCTGCCGTGTGCTTCCCCAGGGCACAGATGCCATTCAGGAGGTGGAGATGCTGATGGAGAGGATGAAGCTGCTGCAGGAAAACCAGCTGGAGGAGGAAGGGGTCACACAGGAGGAGATGGCAACGCGCTTCGAGCTGGAGAAGACAGAGAGTTTGCTGGTCCCTTCCTCAGGTGAGGAGGTGCAGGTGGCAACTGTCTGGGGGCTTTATCCCCATGGGCCAGGGGAGCCTGAGGAGGGGGAAAGGAACCAGAATCTGCCTGAGGGAGAGCAGGATCAGCTCCTCAGTGCGGTGCTGACTCCAACTGGGCTCATGGCCACTGCGTTGGTGCCTTGTAGATATTTTGGATCCCTCCCTGCAGTCCAACATCCGCTGCTTCCTGGAGGACCCTGAATTCGGATACAAGGACTTCACACGGAGGGGGGAGCAGGCCCCCCCCACCTTCCGTGCACAGGTGGGTGCTCAGCAGGGCTCAGGTCTGGGGGTAGCTCCTACTTGTGTTGGGGTTGTTCCTAGGATTGGGGACAGTGGGTGAAGGGCTGGAGCTGAGCAATCAGGTGCTGAGAACTTAGGGGAGACCCCACCCCCTGGCTTTGGGGGGTGTTGTGGTTTAATGCCAGCTGGAGATGAAGCATGACACAGCTGCTCACTTAGCCCCCACCTTCTTCCCCCAACCCAGGGAGGAAAATCAAAATAAAAATTGTATGTTGAGATACGAACAGTTAAATAATTGGGAATAAAGTAAAATAAAATGATAATGATCAATAATGATAATGACAATGGAAAGGGATAAAACAAGTGATGCACAATGCAATTGCTCAGGACCTGCTGACTGATGCCAAGCCCCCCTTCCAGGTAATTCCCCCAGTTTATATACTGGGCATGGTGTTCTCTAGTGTGACGTTCTCCCTGTGGTCAGTTTGGGTGACCTGTCCTGGCTATGCTCCCTCCCATTGGCAGAGCCTGAAACAAGAGGAATAAAGTCCTTGACTCTGGATAAAACCCAAACCATTGGTGTGTTACCAACACCCTTCTCATTCCAACTCCAAAACACAGCACTGGAACAGCTACTGAGAAGAAGTTAACTCTACCCTGCCTGAAACCAGGACAGAAGGACCCCAGTTTTCCCCACCAAACCCCTACCCTGGCATCCTTTCTCCACCAGGATTACACCTGGGAGGACCATGGCTACTCGCTGATGAACCGCCTGTACCCCGATGTGGGGCAGCTCCTGGATGAGAAGTTCCAGGTGGTTTACAACCTCACCTACAACACCATTGCCATGCACTGTGGCGTGGACACCTCCATGCTGCGCCGGGCCATCTGGAACTATGTCCACTGCGTCTTCGGCATCCGGTACATCCCCAAAATGTGGCTGCAGCTCCTTCTCTGCCTTGGGCAGGGCCCAGGAGCAGGTCCAGTGACTTGGTCTTGGTTAGAGTGTTGCTGCTGCTGCTTCCCTAAGGCAAAGTGATGCTGTTGGCAGGCTTGGCTGAGGTTCAGAACAACCCTGGGAAAGGAGAATTTAGTAAAAAATTTCAGTAAGGGTGGTGAGGCTCTGGCAGAGCTTGCCCAAAGAGGTGGTGGAATTCTCATCCTTGGAAGTGTCCAAGGCTAGGCTGGACAGGGCTTGGAGCAACCTGGGATAGGGGAAGGTGTCCCTGCCCATGGCAGGCAGTGGGACTGGATGGGCTTTAAGGTCCCTTCCAGCACAAACCATTCCATGATTCTGTGAATGCACGAGGCTTGCAATAACACATCCTGCTCTCTCCAGCTACGATGACTACAACTATGGGGAGGTGAACCAGCTCCTGGAGCGCAACTTAAAGATCTACATCAAGACAGTGGCTTGCTACCCGGAGAAGACGACCAAGCAGATCTACACACAGTTCTGGAGGCACTTCAAACACTCAGAGAAGGTGCTGCCCTGTCTCTTCCCCTCCTGGCGGGTGTTTGGGGGTGCTGGCTCTGTCCCTGACTCTGCTCTCGCCATAGGTGCACGTCAACCTGCTCCTGCTGGAGGCCCGCATGCAGGCGGCTCTGCTCTACGCCCTCAGGGCTGTCACCCGCTACATGACCTGAGCTGCCTCTGCTCCCTCTTCCTCCTTCTGCCTGGCTATGCTTTCCAGCTGGGACCCTGGAAATCCATCAGGAGTGTTGTCTCCCTGCTTAATGAGCTGTGGAAGTAAAGTGGGAGCTTCCCTGCACTTTCTCCCAGGCAAGGGGAGCCCCAAGAAGCTCTTAGTGCTGGGGAGACCCCAAAGTGCTGCTCTGGGCTTGGTGAGTGCTCTACTGCTCCATCCTTTTTGGAGTTAGCCCCAGTGAAGCCAAACTGGGATGTCTGTGGGTGCAGTGCTGGTGTCACACCCCTGTGACATGTCCTGGTACCAAGGCTGCCACTGAAGAGCACTGTCCCCCTGCCAGAGATGGCCAGAGGATATTTTGGGCTTCATCCCTGCTTTTGGGTCCTGCTGGGCTGGGAGACACAGCTGCTGGTGGGGGTGCTGCCCAGGCACCCCCTCCCCACCTTTCTGCCTCATTCCCTGCAGTTTGGGATGTGAAGTGCCTTTAACCTAAGTGCCAGGGCAGGAGCAGGGAAAGGGTGGGAATACCTGAGTGTGTTTTACACCTTTTTGCATTGTTTTCCAACCACTGGCACATCTCCACTGCCTCAGCTTTAGGGGCTGACGTGGGGAGCTGTGCTGGGGCATGAGGCTCCCTCAGCTCTTGTCCTGCTGTGAGGGTGGCAGGGTGGGATGGGGTGGCCGTGGCTTTATCCAGGTCTGCCACGGCATTCCTAGCAGCACAGGTTGCCATGGAGGTGCCTGTTGGGGAGCAGGATCCAGGGCCAGCAGCATCACCACCTTTGGTTTGGCTGATGAATCATAGCTCCAGTTAAGTTATTTCTATATTTTTTGGGTATATTAACTCATAATTAGGCATGGAAATGCCTCTGTAACTTTGCTACTAATCTTGTTTGAAAAAATAAAATAGTTCTTTTTTTATTTTTCCTTTTTCACTTTTCCTTTGGTCAGTCCAGGGGCTAATCCTGTAGGCATGTATAGAGTGCAGGGGTCTTGCTGCTCTGGGAGCATCCCTGACTTGTCCAAGGGGGGATGTGGGAGGTCTGAGTACTCCCCATTTGCCTCAGGGGGATGGGTTTGACTTCAGTAAACTCTCCTTGTGGTGACTGTTTCCAGTCTTTCCTGGCTCTAACATCTTCCTGGAAAGGCAGGATTTAGAGGTGACAGTCATCCCGCTGTGGGTGTCCTGTGGGATGCTCTGATCCACTGCTGGCATGGAGCTGAGCTGCAGTGGTGCTGGGGGGTGAAGCAGCGCTGCAGACACCCCAAGCCCCATGCTGTGGAGCCCAGCAGTTATCAGGGTGTGGGCAGGAGCCCCTGGAAGCTGCTGATAAGATCCCTGAGGAGGGGCAGCTCTTCTTGGAAGGTGCCAGGTCCTGGCTCTGGTGCTGGTTGGGACCCTCTGGCCCCCACAGCCACGGGGGACCTGCCCCTGTGAGCAGGCATGTGGAGGGCAGTAGGGAGAAGGGAGCCTTGGTGAGGGTTTGCTGGGAATTTATAGGGTAGAGTCTCTATTTTGGGGGAAAGAGGTTTGAGGGCAGCTTTTTTGGGGGGAACTGAGGCAGGAGGACAGGGCTCCCTGGGCTTTGCTGGTTGTGCCAAAATTCCTGGTGGACTTTTAGAGTATCACCCTGTAGCACCAGAGAACTCTATGTGGGGGCTTGGGGAGCTGAGCCAGCCCTGGGATCTCCTTTAGGTCATAACCTGGGTCATTGCATCACTTTAAAACCCCCTCTGCTTTTTTCAATTGGTCACAATTATAAACCAATAAATTCTTCCTCTGGTGCATAACCAAAGCCTGCAATTTGTGTATATATATATAATTTATCCGCAGCTTTCACTGTTGTCTTGCAGGGCAGGTGTGTTAATAATCCCCCTACCTGTAGCTGATAGTTATGATCCCAATAGACGCTATTTTTTTTTTCACTGCACTTGTCCTCAATTTAAAAACATAATGTGTTAGTGGTGTTTAACACACATTAAAGCAACAGGAAATAGTAATAATAAATACTTATAATAAAAACAGGAGTAGTAATAATAAATAATAATTAATAATCTGTGCTGAAGGAGCCCTTTAAGCCTGCTGGAGCCCAAAGTGCTTTGCAAAGTCGGCAGTCCTGGGACATTCCTGCTCGCTGTGCAGGGGTTCACGCGCGGCTGGAGATGAGAAGTGTCTGTGCCCTGACCGACACCTGGATCGGTGCATGGGCTGGAAGCGATAATCAGGGACAATGCCAGAGCGCGGCTGGGACCGGGCTGGGGCTCGGCACTCGCCGCTCGCCCCCAGCCCCTCCCCGGCTCTCCCGGGCCGGCAGCGCCGCTCGCTGGGATCCGCTGGGAGCTCGGATCACCCGCGGGAACCAGCCCTGCTGTGAACCTTGGGAGCCCAGAATGGTTCGGGTTGGAAGGGGCCTCAAAGCTCGTCTCGTTCCGCCTCTGCCCTGGTCAGGGACCCCTTGCTCCGGACTGGGCTGTGCTGTGGGGGGGTCGTGCCCGCAGCTCCCTCCGCAGCCCGGAGACTTTCAGGGTGAGATTTCCCTCTGAGGTAACCCAGGGAATCATCTCAGACCTCTGCGGGCAAACGCCAAACCCAAAGCCTCATCCCAGCCCTCCCAGCACCCCATCACCCTCCGTGCCAACTCTCCATGACCGCAAAGCCCCACTCCCACACCCCCAGCACCCCATCAACCCCTTCAGCAAGCCCCCACTGCTCCCATCTCCAAACCCAAAGCCTCACCCAGCACTCCCCTCCCCAGCCTCCCCCAGCACCCCATCATCCCCCACCCCAAGCTCCCCCTTGACCCCAAAGCCTCCCTCCAAACGACCCCGAACCCCCGTTCTCCCCGGTCGGGGGGCGTGTCCCCCTCCCGCACTACATCTCCCGGCATGCCCCGCGCGCGACTTCCGGCGGCGCGTCCCGGCAGCGGCGGCGGCAGGAGCAGGTACGGGCGGACGGGCGGGGGCCGGGAGCGCCGGTACGGCGGGGGGGGGCCCGG
>VWZS01003935.1:158215-172753 GCA_013397075.1 Rhabdornis inornatus
ACCCCCGGCACGGCTGGGGAGCGCCGGTACGGCTGGAGAGCCCCGGTACGGCGGGGGAGC
This sequence comes from Rhabdornis inornatus, assembly GCA_013397075.1. Classification (NCBI taxonomy): domain Eukaryota; kingdom Metazoa; phylum Chordata; class Aves; order Passeriformes; family Rhabdornithidae; genus Rhabdornis; species Rhabdornis inornatus. The sequence goes on from VWZS01003935.1 coordinate 158,276, forward strand.
CCCGGCACGGCTGGAGACCCGGCCCCGGGGCGAGGACGGGCCCAGAGAGCCCCGGGTCGGCCCTGCCGAGCCCCCTGCCCAGGGGCAGCGCCTCGGGACGGGGCGGGCGGCGAGAGGCGGCGAGCGCTGAGGGGAGCCGGGGGCGCCCCGGGAGGGGCCGGGGCTCTGTGGACGCTGCCCGGAGCGTCCCGGCCGAGGGACTGCCCGGGAATCGGCTCAAACACGGCTCTAACACTGCCCGCACACGGGCTCTGAGCACAAGGAGCGGAGCTCTCGTCCCTGTTCGCCGCTGTCCTCCGAAGCACAATTCAGAAGCCCTGGGCAGCTTGGGCTGGGACTACAATAAACCCCACGTTTTCGTCCCTGCTGCCCTCCTCTGCCTTGCCGTGAGTGTTTCTAGCTTCTCCAAAGTTCCCTCTGAGGGCAGCCCTGCTGGTATTTCTTTGTTTGATCTCTCCTGCCTTAATGTTGACTGAAATTTGAAACGTCCCCGTTCTGCTTTCTGGCTTAATTGTTCTTTCCCTCTGTTTGCACGCAGATGAATTATTTACCTCTGTGCCTTGCATTGAGTTCTGTTTGTCCAGGTGGAGGTAGGCGAAGGCTTGGTGCCCTTCTCTGGTGCTGAAATACTGCAAAAAAGGTAAATGATGTGAGAAGGTGCTTAGCTGAGGCTGAAATGAACGATAAAGCTCATTAAGCTTTCAGTTGTTTAAATGCTGCTTCCACAAGCCTAGAAAGAGGAGTCAAAGAATCCCAGAGTGACTTGGGTTGGAAGGGACGTTAAAGCTGCTCTTGTATCCACCCCCTGCCATGGGCAGGGACACCTTCTACTATCCCAGGTTACTCCAAGCCCTGTCCACCCTGGCCTTGGGCACTGCCGGGGATCCAGGAGCAGCCACAGCTGCTCTGGGCACCCTGTGCCATGGCCTGCCCACCCTCACAGGGAAGAATTCCTTCCCGATAGCCATCTAAATCTCCTTGTTGAGTTTAAAACTGTTCCACTTGTCCTATCACTTTGTGCCTATATAAAAAGTCACTCTCCTTTTTATAATTTTCCTTCAAGTATTGGAAGGCTGTAGTGAGATTTCCCAGGAGCCTTCTCTTCTCATAATAAAGAAGCCTTTATTGCTTAAAGAAACCTGGAATTGTACAGGAGTGAGTGTTAAATTTGAAGTTTCATCATGTTCCTGTTTTTCAAAAGCAAGTCCTGTGCGGAATCAGGGGAGGGGATTGGTGAAGTTTCCGCAGCCCACTCTCGGGTGGGTGAAGGATGTTCAGCTCACTCAGTTTGATGTGCTACAGGAGATGCAAGAGAGTGTAATGAGATTGCTCTCCCTGCTGCGATTTCCTCAGGAATGCCTGATGCTCTTCAAACAGACCTTTAAATGAATCCAATTTGCTTTTAAGAGTAGACAACACCTAAAATTGTGAGCTTACATGGTTTAAATTCCTTTTTGTGAAGACTGCAAAAAAGGGCAAAACAGAGCCAAAATGAGGCCAGTTGTGAGGGATGGGGCTGGCACAGTTACACCAACTGAAGCTAGATATCTGCACAGTGATGGCAACAAAACCCCTTTCTAATTCAGAGGTTTAAATCTGTTCCTGCCAACAGTGCTGGGAATGACTGTGCTGTTGCGTCCCAAATCAAGGGGGTTTCAAATGTGTCAGTGTGTCCTTTCACCGGTGATATTCTGTTATCTGATAATGTATCAGAGTGTTTTTGCAAGGAACGTTTTCTTTCTGGATTACCAAGAAATGAGCTGCGTCTGAGGGACGGAGCACACTCGGGTCCTGGGAGATGGAGTGGGAGTCCTGTTGGGAGCATGGGGCAGTGCCACGAACAAGGGGAATGTGATTGCATCCTTGTTTTCACTCTGCTGGATCAGTGATCTGTGATTATACGGCCTTCTACTTCATTCAGTCACTGGTTATTTGATTTCCAGTTTAATTTGATGACAGTTTTGAGAGCCAAATCGTTTGTATTTAAACAAATGGCTTCTATTTTGATCAAATTTCATTGTGTTTGGCATGTGTTGAAGCATTATATGTATTAAAAATCGCTGAGACTGTGGTTCCTGCAGGTTTACTAGCTGGTGATGAATATTCAGTTACGAGCTGTACAAAACCTGTGTCTGGCCAGGGTGGGAGTGTGGGGGGCTTAGAGCAGAACTGGGTTTTTCTGGCTGGTCTCAGTGATATCATGAGTGAAGAGAGCTGCGAATATCCTCGGGATCATTTGGATTACCTCAAAACATGTCATTTTTCAGGGAAAACTGGAACTTTGGGCTGCAGGGAAGCTGGTAGGGCTGTTGGGGGCAAAGGCATCATCTTGCTCCTACATCCATTAAGGTGGGAGTGGAGATGCTTCAGGTCATTCATAATGAGTTCCCTAATTCTCTTTAGCAGCGATTTTCTACATAGAAGTGCCATGTGGGTTTATTTTCCTGAGTGTGAGAATGCTTTTATTTTTTGCTGGCGAGTTTGGAGCCTGTGGAAAACTAATGGATGTGCAGCTGTGGCAGCGTTGGGCCTCGGCTTTGTATGGAGGGGAAAAAACCCTTTCAGAGATCTATTTTTATCACTTAATTAGTCGCTCTTGCTGACGTGTCAGTGCTTGGTGATAACTATTCCCAGCTCTTCCCTGCAAAGTGGGGTCATACTTAGACAAGGAATGCAGCACTAGCGTGGCTGCTCATCCCCATGGCTGGAGGTTTAACTCCTTCCAAACTGTGCCCCTGAATCCAAGGCAGATTCCATGGGAGGAGTTGGCATATAGATACACAGGATTTTGTCAATCTTCAGCAGAGCTGCTTTCCCACTGGTGACTGCCCTTAATTTTTCTTGCTCTTATCTGCTAATTTTGAATGACTCAGGACGATCTGTCATGGTTGGAAGGTGACCAGGCAGAACATCTATCAATTACATGTTGGTATTTTCCTCCTTGAAGATGAGGAATTGCTGTTTTCCTGATTTCAAAATGACGAAGTCCTTAATCTGAAAATTCCTGTGTTGTGCATTCTGCTGCTTGTGGTGTCGATTGTTTTTGATTCTCAGCTGTGATGAGATAGGGAGGTGAGAGGCAGCTTTGGTGTCAACTATACCCTGGTTGTCACTGCCTGTATTTCTTTGTTTATTGGTGACTCTCTGCTGAGGACGGGAAGGGGGAGGGAGGACTAATTATCTCCAGAGAGAGGCTTTAAATGCTATTAGCCAAAAGAACAGGCTTCATCTCCTAACTTGAATGAGTTGAGAGAAATAACACGAAGCACTGGTCGCAAAGATATGAAAATTGAGAGCAGTCCAAATGGTTTCTCTCTGCTGAACCCTGGAAATAGATTTATTATTTCTTTTCCCCAAGCCTTTGGCTGGTAGCAGCTTTGGAGGAGTGAGGGAAGGGGTAAACAGATCGTTAACTTTACTCTTTTGTGTTTGTGCTTTTGGCATATGATTCCAAAGCACAGTTAGGGATCGCTCACCTACCAGCTGCGTGCAGTTGTGATGGGCAATTCATTATCAAGGACTAATTAACCACAGCTGCTGAGTATCATGGGGCAAGACAAGGTGCATACTGATTTGTGCAAGCCTGGCACTTCTGTGCGCTCGGTGCCTTTTGAAACACTTTTGGGAAAGATCATTGGACTTTGGTAAAATTAGTGCTGTTGGACCTGAGGGTTTGAACCTTTTCACTGTCAGCTCCAGAAAGCTGCTGCTAAAAGCAGGAATCTCTTGGCTGCCAGAACCTAAAGGTTTTCCCTTAGTTAACCAAGCCCCAAAAGTTAACCCCTTAATTAGAGCTGTGTTGCCACAGACTTAGCTGTGTAAAATCCATCAAGATTAATCCCCACCATTGATTTAAACTGTAGGCTGCCCCATATGGGCTTCCTTCATCACCTCACACTTGTCTGTGGGAAGGGTGAACCTCTCTTCCATGTGCTGTTCTCTCCTCAGTTCTCTCCCTTTGCTTTTAAGGATGTAAGGAAGAAAAAATTTGTCCTAATCATACAGAAGAGCCTCAGTTTGTAGACTTGGATCAAAGTTTGGGAGGTGCTGACTTGTTTGGTGTCTTCTGCACAGTGTTCAGTGGTGGGCCATGCTCAGACCTCTCACTGTGTAAACACTGTGTTGCAGAGGGTGACTTAGCAAAAAAAAGAGGTTATTGCTGGATGTGGCCTTGAGGCTGGGATCACAAGCCGTGTCTCAGGCTGTGCTCATGCAGGTTAAGCTTCCAGAGGTGTTTATGGATGGGGGATAAAGCCAAATGTTGTCTTCAGAGTATTTGAGCTTTGAACAAAGCATGTCACTGTGCCAGTTTTTAGGGGACTCTAGGTGTAGTCACATGCCCTTGAAGGTTGTGTTCTCTTGACTAATCCTTCTGTCCTACCCAAAACCAAATCAGGGATGTCTGTCAGCAGCTGAACTCACTGCTATGGGTGGGGGGGATCTGTTCTCACTGTGTCTGCTGGAAGGGGGCTTTGGTCAATGTTATTTCTGTCTTGGCAGGAGCTCCCATGCAGATGCACTAAAGTGCTGCTGGTGCTGTGTTATCGATTCCTCTCCTCTCCAGAGCTGTCTAAAAGTTTTTGCTGGTTTGCTGCAGTGCCAAGATCCACAGGAAGCAGGTATGCAGGTACAGCTAACACCAGCCTTCGAATCCCAGTGCAGGGGAGACTTAAGTGGGTTTGTGCAGGGATAGAAGCAAGGTCAGGAGGATTTGAGCTGGTCTTTACTGGCTGCCTCAGGTTCTGTGGGAATGCATTTTTAAAGCTGCTCTGCTGCAATGCTGACAGTGGAAATCTGGATGGATCCACAGAATATCTGCTCTGTGTTCCTGGATGGATGACCTTGTGCTGATGAGGTTATCTTTATGGGACTAAGGAGGAGGAGGATAATTACTGAAATAGTGATAAGCTGACAGATTTGGGCTAGTAAAATTGGGCTTTTATTTTTGGCAATATTAAGTTTAGTGTCTGTTGCAAACCAGGTGTAATTTACTTCTATATGGGAAATGGGAGAAGCAGGAAAAGAGCTGTTACAGAATCATGGAATATGCTAAATTGGAAGGGACCCATCAGGGTCATGGAATCCAACTCCTACTAGATTTGTTCCCTTGTAAAGGGTGTTTTTGTGATGCAAGAGGAGAACAAATAATTAGAAGCAAAGTGTTCTTCCCTTACATTTGTTGATTAGCAGCAGGTGAGAAGTGGCATGTTCTCTGTAGGGTCACGGAAGCTTCGTTTACCTTGTGCTGAGAGTTAAATTAGTGCTTATATCCTGCTCCTGACTTGCTCTGTATCCTGCTCCTCCTGCCTGTGGATCAGGGCCAGAGGGGAGCAAGGTCATAGAATTTTTCATCTTGTACTTCCAAATCAGTTTTTAACAGACCCACAATTATGGACAGAAGCACTGTGATTGCAGGTGATTTCTCCTGGCTAAACTGCATCTTCTTAGAGCAGTGTCTACCTCTGTGTGAAGTTGTCAGATGAGTGTGTCCAGTTGTCTTGGCTCATACTGTTTTCCAGCAGTTTTGGAGTTAGGTGGCTTCAGGCCACCTGGCTTTTCTGTAGCTGTTCAGATCGAGGTAAAGGCAGTTAATAGAGGGTCAGCAGTGCCGGAGCAGGAAGGGAAACTTGAGGAAAACTCTTACCTGGCACCTAACACTATAAAAAATGGGGTTTTGCTGTTACTGTTCTGTTTCACTTGTCTTATGAAGACAGGATTTTTCCCTATGAGGATAAATAGTTTGCAGGGAAGAAGTTCCCTGGACTGGAAGACTGTCCATGCAGGCACTGCTCAGCTGCTGATACCTGTGGTCAGGCTGAATTCTTCTGTCCCTCAGCCAGCAAGGCCATTTTTTGGGATTGTTAAGTATCCAGTTTCTCTGGGGGTATTGGTGGGCTTATACAAAATGCATCTGGAGGAAAAAAAAGGAGGGAATTTTCAGATTGAATTTATTAAGATGGCTTGCAAGGTGTCCTGAATGTGCTGCAGTCTGGTCACCTGCAAAAACCTCTGTGAGTGTATCAGGCTGGGGAAGTGGGATGAAGGATTGTTCTGAGGCTGCTGGATCCCCAAAATCAGTGTGACACTAGTGATTACGCTAATCAGTATTATTCCACAGCTGCTTCTAGCCTCCTAATGAAGCCTTCAATCTGTATTTTAATGACTGTGTTCTCTCTACTTACCAACTGTGAGTGCAGGGAAAATAAGGATTCTCAGGTGGACAGAAGGTCTGATTTAGCTCCCAGCTATGTTGCTGTCGTGGTGTTTGATGTCAGGCAAGTCACTTTTTCCTTGTTTCATCTTTGTCTGTCCTCTCCAAAATTACCTGTGGTTAGTGAGGATGTAGTCATCCTCCTGTTTATAGCTAGGGGGACAAGTTAATTCATCTCAGCCTTAAGGGCCATAATTAGCAGCCAGGTTCTACCAGTCTAGTCCCATCCTGCTCTGTGTTGTATGGTGTGTAGGTGGGCCCTTCAGTAAATAGAATATGAATAACAGGAGGAAGTGTTTGAGCAGCAGGTATGTTGGGTAAGTCCAGCATCAGCTGTGTTCAAGGAATTGTTTCTTGATTTTCACCTTGTCCTGTATTTTGAAGTTTTAACTCTGCAATTTTTTAATTTAAGTGCTTATTCATGTCTCACACCAGGCTTTTCTGCATGTGGAGCTTGCTTTTTTTGTATTAAGTTCTTTTGCAAGGGAGGATTTTTGAGAGCTTTTTCAGTGAAATAGAAAAAAAGTTTGCCAGAATTCTGCAGTAAATTCCTGCTGCTCTTGGGAAGCGGGATTTATAAAGCTGCTGTGCTACATTTCAGCGTGGAAAGGGAGGTCAGGGAGAAACTACCAGAAATCCATTTCTCCTTTAATATTGAATTGTATAGGTGATTCTCTTGCATGGAGAGCAGCAGTCCTTGCATAAGCACTGGATACATTAACATTTCTAACTAGTAAATTTATGGATAATCTCTTCTTTTGGAGGATTTGTTTAGATTTGAGAGCATTAGCCTCTGGGAAAATTAAAGCTCTTTTAAATCCACTTTGTTCAGAGACTAGACTGAAGAACTGCTGGTAAGCTCTGCCATCTTCCTCCTGCTTTTCTGTGGGCTTGATTGGAATTGCAGTGCAGGGACACAGCTGGTCCAGAGGCATCAGGGCTTTGGTTTTAGGTGCTTTATCCAGTTGTTCAAAATGGATTTGGAGCCTGTTTGCTGTTCCTGTAAGGGGCATGTGCAGCTTTAAGCACTGTCAAAACCAAGAAAGCCCCTAAAACAACCGGCCCCAAAGGTAAGAAATATGAAGTGTTTGTGGGAGCTGAAATGTCTGGATAAAGCTGTTTTCCTGCATAATGCCACAGTTTTGGGGGGCTGGTGGTGGCTGAAATGTCAGTGCTGGGTGCTGCTGTGCCTACCCAGGCGTTTCAGGTGGCTGATTCATGGCTCTGTGTATTTAATCACAGTTTCTATAGCAGTGAAATCTTTAACGAGCAGGTGGAGTTTGCTCTTAGTCCATTGCGGGTTCTCATGAATGTCGTGGCAGATTCATTCCTGTGTTCTTGCTGAGCAGAGTCATTTCATAGGGGATAATATTGAAGGCCATTCTGTGTTTCTGGTGCATCTAATGAGTACTGAAACAGCTCTTTCATTTTAATAGTATTACTATTTTTAATACTATGTCATGAGCATTGCTTTGTCCTGTCATGTGTGGCTGCACTGCTGAGTAAATGTAGAGTAGGATTCCTTATGCTGATGTGAATGTTTATCTTACTACCTTTTGATTATCATTTAAGATAATTGAACCTGTGATTGTAGACTTGAGTCTTCCTGTGTTCTCCACAAATGCTTCCCTCAGGGTTTGATATTATCTGCTGACTCATAATACAACTGTGGTTTAGTCCTGTTGTACTGAAAGCTCAAATTCTTCAATTTTTCCTTATTTCCAAGGTGACTTTGCTGTAGGAGGCAGCTTTCATTCTTAAGGCCAGCAGCAAGGGGTTTGATTTGCATCCTCAAGATAACCTGCTGGGTAGTGGTTTTGTGTGGATTTAGAGCCACGTGTCGCCTTGCTCTGGTGTCCTATAAAATATGTTGTGTTCTTGAACTTGGAGCAGGATGCTGATCCTGGAGAAGGGCACTAGCTCTTGGGTCCCTCAGTGAGATGAGAGTCCTCTGGGATGGCTGACAGTGCTGCTGATGAGTTTGGCTTCAACAAAACCTCGTCTGAAGCTGGTGTTGAGGCTGCTTTTGGGGAAGTGTGACAGTTTGTTTGCCTGTATTGATCATGCTCTCTTTATCCTTGCCCTCTTTTGAAGCTGAGCCCTTTAAAAGCAAATAAAGCTTCCTCATCCAAAATTCTGGTTCTGATGTGGCATGTCACTTGCTTGTGACGACTGTTTCAGTTGAAGCAGGAATCTGTTGGGAATGGATTTGTATCTCCATTAAACAGGAGTGGAACGTGTCCGTTGCCAAGAGTCTGTTGGAGATGCTGGCTGCACATTGTTGTGTTTAACTCCCTGTGCATGGGAGTCGGCAGTAGCAGGCTGGCTTTTGTCCATATGAATTGTGTATGGGGTTAACCTGCTGTTCAAAACACAGCACTAAAGCACTGGGGAATGCAGTGCATGGGGAACTGGGAATTGTGGGCTGGTGGAAGCCAGCACTGCTCACCCCTGTGAGTGCTATTCCTGCCTCCTCCTTCACAATGAATATCTCCTGTTTTATTGTGGGTGTCCCTTGGAGCTGGAAATCGGAGAGGCTTTGCCTGTTAGGCAGATTGTCTGCAGGTAAGTGGAGGTCCTGGCTTATTTGCCATTTCTGTTAGCGTTGAAGGCAGGAACACTTTGTTCCTTGCTTTTTATTGTAGCAGTTTGGAGTGCGAGATATCTTCCAAGCTTGATTTTGTGAAGCTTTTTCACAGTTGCAGGCTTGGTCCTGGAATTTAGTGTCCCTACAAACTCTGTCTTCAAAAGGAATTCTTTCTTGGGAGGCTGTGTTTGTGCTGGCTGATAGGAACCTGGCTGAGCTACCTGTAATCACTGTCTGGGTTTGCAGTAGCCATTGTGGGGTGAAAAGTTTGCTGCCTTTCAGCAGAGTGCTTGTCAAATAGTCTCATTCAGTGCACCCAGATTTTTTAACAGATGGGACAGATTTCTGTGAGCCTGGGCAACCACTACAATTGTTTTGCAAGGTGAGATTTCAAATTACAGATTTACAAATTACAAATCAAATTTTAAAATTGATTTGCAAGGTTTTGACGGGCAGGAGAATTAATAACACTGTGTGATTCATACCAGTGAGGAATCTGGTTTTGGCTCAGATTTGGATTTTTTTTAAGGATATTAGCATTTGTCTTCAAAGGAAGCTAAGTTGAAAGGCGGAAGATGACAGCAGCAGTTCCTGAGCTGTTCTGATAGGATGAATGGATCTTGTGGATGGAGATCTCCATACACTTGAGGGGACTGGGAGAATTGGTCTTGGGCAAGGTGATCACTGCTCACAAACTCTTCCCCTTGTGCTTGGCCTGCCGAGAGGGAGAGAGTGGCACCAGGGCAGTGCAGTGTGGATAGGAGGGCTGTGCCAGCCCCTAGCTCCTGCAGGGGCACAGAGCTGTGGGACACCAGGTCTGCCTTAGTTCTGCAGTGATTAACCAGAGCAGGATCCGTCCTGTGGACAGCCAGTTCCTTCCTCATGGAAGTGTTCTGCAGATGGCCAGACTTGCTGAACAGCACAGGAACCACAAGCACAGGAGCAGGGAAGGGGATGTCAGTGTCCAGTGCTCTTGGAGCTCAGAGTGCACTGCAGGACCAGCCTCTTGTGCTGATTTTGTCTTGGCAAAGGCAGCAGTATCTGAGTATTCAGCAGGCTCTGGTGGCCAGGCCTCCACTTGCGTAGAACAGCCCTGTTCCTGCTGAGAATCCAAGGCTACCCTAAATGCCACCACACTTCAGGGATTACAGGGAAGGTCCAGCAGGAGTGAGCAAGGCAGAATTCAGGCTCCATTTTAGTGTTTTATTGCCTGCTTTTGGGGCAATCACTTCCTTTGCAAAGGGATTATTTCCTTCCTGCAGCATTGTTCTGGATGGAAGTAGGGTGTGCAAGAAAGTGAAAATCTCTGGTGATGACTGAGCCTTACATGTTAATCTGGGGACGTGTGGGGCAGGTGATGCATTAGTCAGATCTCGGGATGTGATGTGGTCCCCAAAAGCCAGAGAGCGCCTGTGTGTTTTAGCAGATTGCAAATTAATTGGGCTAGGAGTGAGTCTGAGCTGTTTGTGTGGCTGGAGGATTGCTGGTTTATGTCGTGATCCCTTAACAAAACAGCTCTGGTGGAGGCAGCCTCTGCCATTGGGCTTTGTGTCTCAGCAGCACAAAGGCTGTGCTGGAAGCAAAGCGGGTGTGTGTGTGCCTGGTGTGTCCATCTGTGCTGGCTGAGGGAGAGCTGGAATTTGGAAATGCTTTTAACTGTGTGGGGGGAGCAGGTGGCTTTTCATCACAGTGAATTGTTTATTCCGGTACAGACTGGGGCAGGGTTTTGTTGCCGAAAGTGGGAGGAATGAGGGGTAGAAAACATGGAACTGGTTAAACTGGAATTCCTGGGTAGTTCCTGCCCTTGAGTTATGATCAGCGAGGTCTTGCTTATTTCAAAACCTGGGGCTGACAAATCCTGGTGCTTTGGGATCAGTCTGTGCTCTAGGTTTTTGCTTCTAGGTGGAGGAGTTTAGGAATAGTTTTGTAGCAGGGAACTCAAATCTTGTAAATGTGAGTAAACAGTCCTGGTTTGTCACAGATGCTCTGGGATTATGCAGGGTAGGTGCTCATGGGCTGGTGATGAGCCTGGCTCAGACAGCATGGGGAGGTAAGGGTGGCACCTTCCCGTGGTGTTTGCAATGGCAGCAGGGATGGAGGAGTGCGCAGGAGCTGTGATCCATGGCAGATTTTTCAAGCCTTTTTGGTGCTGGGGAGCCTGACTCGATGTCTCCCAAGCCCAGTCCTAGCCCTTGGCTGTGAGGGCAGACACCACAGCCCTGTGTGGGGCTGCAGCTGTGTAAATTAATTAATCCCAAAGTGCTGGGGCTGCCCAGCAGGTCCTGTGTGTTCACTCCCTTCCCTTTTTCTCCAGCCACTGGTTGTGGCCCGTGTGACAAACAAATTGAGGAACTGAACTGGATTCAAAGCAGCTGCTGCTGCATCAGGCTGGTTTTGGCTGGGCTCAGCTGCTCCATGAGATCTCTGGTGCCAGTGGAGAGGAGGGAAGGCAGAGCCTGTGGAGCCACAGCTTTCACTGCCTTCTGCATGGGGGTATTTTGGGGTTCCAGTGCAGCTGCTGTGCCTGCCATGCCCTCACCTGGTGCCTGCCCTGGAATTGCTCCCTTGAGGAAATTTTCAGGTTGAGCTGTTTTGCCAGTTTAGTTAATTACCTTTCCAGAAACCTTGTTTAGAATTTACCTGGAGTACTGCTGATATAGGTGGAGAGAGTGGGGGTACGTTTTTAACTGTTCCTGGCACCTATCAAAAGGTCCTGTTTGCTGAGCAAACCAGTAGTTCCTGGCTGGCTGATAACTGTGTTAGGGAATGGGGTCACAAAACGAACCTGCTCTGATATCCAAGGGCACAGCAGCTGAATACAACAGAAAGGCTGAGCCTGGTGTACAAAAGCAGTCACCAGAAAGAGTCAGCTTACAGTTCAAGCTGCTTATTTTTTAAGGATTTTTTTTTGTCATTGGATTTTAATTCTATTCTGAAGTTGCTCACAGGCTCTGTCATAATGGATTCCTCTTATATAGCTTTGGGACTTGCTTGTAATTCTTGATAGCTTTTAGGTTTGATTCAAGGTGATCTGACAAACCACTCAGGTGTGCTGGTTCCTGTACAGGGAAGGACTGGGAGCTACTGGACATACCTGGAGTGCTCCTAAGGCATGTCTTGTGGAGGATCCTGTGTTTGTGAACCAGGGGCTCCTCATGCTAGGTATGCAGAGCCAGGTCCAGCAACCTTCCTGTTTATACAGCCCATCCCAAGGCATTTCCTCAGTTCCTGTGCCTTGAGAACGTTTGAGACATTGATGTTTTCTCTAATTTTGAAGTCCTCTCTGCTCCTTGGTGTTACAATGATTCCCTTGATTTAATTTGCACAGTTGGAGAAGAGCAGTTTTTTCTGGTTGCCTTTCTGGCCCAGGTCAGCTAGCCTGCCTGCAGGGCACGAGGAGAGATTTGTCGCTTCAGTTGAGTGTTTTTTTAACCATTGTTACTGTGGAAGGTCCTTTTGTGGCTGGAAAGAAGCCCTGATAGTTTTGTTGAGCTCTTAATGCACCTAAATGTGTTGGCTGGAAAACAGTCATTTCTGATGGAAAGTTAGAGTGGTGATGAGAGAACAGAGCTGAAACATTCCTGTTCCTGAGGGAGTTCCAGGAGATTACTGTCTTTAAGATTATGCCACTTAAGATTTAATTAAATATTATTTGGAGGAGTATATCAGACCAAAACCTAAAAGATGAGTGACAATGTGCTGAGCACTGTGGTCTAGTGGCAGGGGTCCCTGCCTATAGCAGGAAGGGTGGAATTAGATGATCTTTAAAGGCCCTTCTAACCCCAACCATTCCATAATTCTGTGTCCCTGTCTGAAAGCATTTGGAAGAGCACTAGGAAAGGCACAACTTCCACCTGAGATTAAAATCAATTTGCAGCCCAGTAGGTCAGATGGCTGCACTAAGCACCATCCCCAGGCAATCAGTGTTGCTGCTTCATAAACTTTGTGCACAACCATGAGAGCTGCAGAAGATTTTTTTTTTTTTAAGAAAATGTTCTCATTCAGAAGCTTTATGGGCTTATTTTCACAATGGGATGCCTCGCTGCCTGCACTTATAATATAAAGGCTTTGCCAGATCAGTAGTGGGAATTAATTTCTCTGTTGTCCTAGTTAAAGCCTGGGCATCTTTTTGTTAAAACTGGAGCTCTGTGAGAAAATAATTGCCTCAGGAGGGCTTCTTTAAGGAAATTTGATATCTTAATCAGAAATAATTAGAAATTGTGCTAGTGAGTCTGTGAAAGAAAAAAACAAGGCTACAACTGAATTTCAAACTACCTGAACTGTGCTTGGCAAAATCTGCCAAAAAGGTGAAATTTAATGCTCCTATAGATTCAGTGATGTTATTCCAGAGTGTCGATTCAGAAAGAGCTTTAATTTCAAATAGCTGAGCTGTTCCCAGTTAAGAAGTGTTGACTCTGTAAGTTGATAACGACACCTACACAGCACAGGTTTCCTGTATCTCATTTTTTCAAGTGGGAACGTTGCATTGCCTTTGAGTGTGGAATTTGATTAGAGCTGCCTGGTTTATGTGCTGGAACATGCAGCAGGGAAGGCATGGAGTTTAATCTGATTGCACAAACCCTGTGGGCTGTTTATCCCAGGATGCAGTTGGGCACTCAGGGTGCTTTGAGAAAGACCCTTATGGCAGGATTGCAAATTCAGCTCTGCTGCTGCAGGATTTTTGGGAGTTCAGGTGAGCTTTCTAACAAATTCATTTTAGTGCTTTGATGGTGGTTAAGCTCGTTCCTCTCACTTCTTAAGCAGAGGCAAAAAGAAACACTTTTCAAATGGGCTCTGCAGTGGCTGAGACTAAAAGTGGCCTCATTCTCGGGAGGAAATGGTGGTTGCAAATGAAATTGTCTATCGAGTCATAATTACAGGGGCATGACCACAGCACTGAACGAGTACTCAGCTGCTTAGTTTTTATTCAAAGTTTGATGAAAATGGAAACCACAAAATGAAGACGGAGGTGGTTTGAATTTTGCCCCAGAAGCCAGAGGTAAATAAGTAACCCTGTGATTTTGTGCCTTTTTGGGGTGTTACAGAACTGATGCAGATTATTTTAGCTCAGATAATATGTGCAGTCCTCACAGTCCTCCACAGTCCTCAGCTGCTCTCTGCAGCAGTGGGTCCAGGATGAGAGGTTTGCTTGGATATATCCAAACAAGCTCATTTGGATCCTTCCTGGCAGACAGGCACAAGCAGAGGACTGAGGTCATGTTTGCTTAGCATTCATCAGGTATAAACCATAGAATCCTGGGATGGTTTGGGTTGGAAGGGACCTTAAAACTCATCCAGTTCCACCCCCTGCCATGGGCAGGAGCAACTTTCACTACCCCAGGTTTCTCCAAGCCCCATCCAACCTTGAACACTTCCAGGGATGGGGCAGCCACATGAATTGAAATTCCCTGTGAGGTGTGGTACCAGAATGAGCTGCTGCATGAACAGGTATTTGCAGACCACAAAGGAATTTTAATTTGACAAGCCCTATTGTCCTGAAATCAGTTGTGCAGTAAGACACGAGGGAATGTGCCAGTTCCAGAGCTGAAACCAGTGTGGTGCTGCTGGGCTGGGATTTCACAGGGGCTGCAAGCTGATCTCAGTTGCTTTCGGAAGGGAGCCCTTCTACAGCTCTGTGTCTAACTTTTTTGTTTTGTTTGTTTGTTTTTGTTTTTTTTTT
>VWZS01003935.1:172793-218236 GCA_013397075.1 Rhabdornis inornatus
TTTTTTTTTTTGGTTTTTTTTTTTTTGTTTTTTTTTTTTTTTTTTTTTTTTTTTCCCTCTTTAAGAAAACTTGGCATTTCTTTGTGGCAATACAACAAGCTGGAAAGGATGTGGATGAGAAACACTTCTACTGGTGACCACCATTCTGGGTTGGTTAAGGCACTCAAGCTTATTTTTGTGTTTGAATATTAGATGCTAGTGAGCATCTAGTGTTTAACGTGCATTGATTAATAACCTTTACAGGAAAAAAAGGCATCTCAGGACTTTGTGTTCTTAACATTCATAGGCCTGAGAAATAGGGACCACACTCCTGGTTGTTTTCCCTTTACACTTATATAACCTTCTCTGAAAGGTGAATTGTACTCAAGGCATTTCCCCATCTCCTCTGTGCTTTCAATTAGTGCACCAATTAATTTATATAGGCCTTGTGATTGGGCTGTGGTCTGGGTTTGCAGAGGCCCAGCTGGTGTCTTTGTAACTAACTGGCGATGCCCCAGTGGCTTCAGCAGTGATAAAAGTTCATCCTAATTCAGATTCGAGTAGTCAAGAATTCAATTTGTCATCTTCTACATTTTGGAAAGAGGGAGAAATAGAAAGTACAGCTTAGATTTTGGGCAAGTCAGCTCTGCACTTCAGATATTCATTGCTTTTTGCTTTGCTGAAGCAGGTGCTGGTGGAGCTGGTTCCTCTTCTTAAGTCCCACTGTGCAAACATGTGTGCAGTCCTGGATAACTGGGATGCTCTGTAGGAACTGCTTTATATCAGTTCCCTTCCCTTTCTCCTTCCTTTGCTGTGCCCAAACTTTTCTGGGTAACAGCAAGCTATAGGAATTGCATTCTTCAGTACAAGAATCTGCATTTGAATTAATGCATTTGGGCATTCGTATTTATCAATAGATTAAGTTGTGCGTGTTGGTCTTGTGGGTGGTCCAGAACTTCTTTAATCTCCTGGGTTTCATTATATCAAGCAGTTGATCACAGGATAGCCATGCCTTGCAACTTTTCTTTGGATCCTCCTACTCCTGTGTCACCTTCCACAGTAAAAAGAGCATCTGTTCTCTGCATGAATGGGCCATTCTGCTTTAATTTTACCCTCTGCTTTTATCAACAAGGTGATTTTGGTCTAAGACAAGCCCTTCAGCTGCTTCAAGGACAGTGAAGAGGGAAGCTGGTTTTGATCTATTCATACTGCAGTTTTTTCTCTGCATGTGTCTGCACCTCCAGAGTGGTGGATCAGCTGTCAACAGGTCTGGAGGCGAATTAGAGGTGTTTCCTATACTGAGAGCTGAATAGAAATAGCATTTGTCACTGGGGGCTGGTGCAGAAGCTGTACTGTATTCATGTGTCATACTTTCCTATAGGCTGCTGGCTTTTTGTTCAAGGTGAATACAGCTCCTTCAGTGAACTGGAACACCTGGGAGAGGCTGGAGTGGCTTTTTCGGACTTTGTATGGTCTGTTTCAAATAGAAGTATGGAAGAACTTGCTGTGTTTGGTTTGTGACATGAATAAAGTGTCCATGTCCTACTGTGGAGGCCTATATACGGTGAAAGTTTTAATTTGTATTTGAATTGCTTTACAAAAGAAGTTAATCCTATTTGAAGATGGAGGAAACTGAGGCATAGATGAACAAAGGGCAGTGTCCAGTGTTCACCATTCCTGGAGGTGCTCAAGGAACAATGGGATGTGGCACTCAGTGCTCTGGTCTGGTGGACAAGGTGGTGATTGGTCACAGGTTGGACTCAGTGATCCTGGAAATCTTTTCCAACCTCAGAGATTCTTTGCTAGTCAGTAGCAGAGCAGTAACGATGCCACTCACCTTCCCCCTGGCACAGCCCTGGAGGATGCAGCTCCCTTCCCTTTCCAGTTCCTCTCTGGTAACCTTATATTACTGTGCCACCCACAGGCAGCTCCTGAGCTGCTGGAAAACATTTGCTGTTTGCACGGGAAGCCACTTATCAAATGTTAAATCTGTGACAAAAAGCCACTGGTTTCATTGACTGTAATATGAACTGAACTGAAGTTTTCAATCCTGGTTATTCCGATTTTCTATTTAAATTGCACACAGAGTTGTTATACTAGTGTCTGATTTTTCCACTTCTTCCACAAATCCCATTCCTTGTTGCTAACCAGCTGCTGTATTCCTGCTCAAAGCCGTTGCTTCCCAATGAGTGCAAAAATGCTTGTACTGTTGGAATCCTTGGAAAGAGAGGGGAAACTACCAGGCTGTTAATTAGTGGGGCACCCTGTTAATTGACACGTTGCCAAATTAGGCTGCAGAACAACTGGGTTTAATCTGTGTGGTTTTACTGAGGAGGAATATTCTGATTTCCCTCCAACTGACCTCTCCACTGGTCAGTATGTGATTAGTGCAGAACAAACTGGGTCAGCTGAGGCTGCTCAGAGGATTTTGAATCCAGCAAATAATGTTCAAACCATATAAATGAAGGACATGAGCAAACCAAGACTTTTAGGTGAAGCTGGTTTGTTTTTAGACGGAGTCAGAAAAATATATGAGCTTCTTGGCATCCACTGACTTGAAAAGGGGCTCATGCATCTCTTCCCCTTTGTACCAACAAGAGGTTAATTACACCTTTACACCTTGTCTTGTAATCCATACTAGGGCATTTGGCATGGTTGATCTATTTAGGCTTTTTAAGAATTTCCCTTATAATACTTAAACTCCAGTTGTGCATCCATGCTGTAATCTGTCCCTTGGGAGAACAGTTCGGTGCTGTTGAGGTATTCTGCTTTGTAGAAGAGAATTGTAATATTGTTTACCATGCTCTTAATCTCACTGCTGGCAGATAAAATGAGTTTCTTTAGCCCTCCCCCTGAGGACCTGGTGGAGCTTCATGGCCAACAGACCCATGGCATTAGGTGGAGTTAGCTTTGCAAAAATCCGCTCATCTGTCTTCCTGGAAGGAGTAATTATTGGTGAGAGAATAAAATGTTGATTTTATTTTTGAAATTGCATTTATAAAAAGGAACGGGCAGCCAGATCCCCAGGCTAGCTGGGGAGTTTTTGTAAGTCTGGCTCTTGAGAAACATTTGCAGCTGGGGAGAGTCCTGATGGCTTGGATCAACTGCTCGAGGGGAGTTTGTCAGATCAGGGAGGAAAACTCAGGATGTTCTCTGTGTGATGAAGAGGAGGCTGCTCTCCTGGTTTCCATCTCCCAGCTGGCCTTATTCCTGGTGTCTGCTTTTTCTTGTTATGATGGTGAGCTGTTTGTGGGCAGCATCAACCCTTTGCTGGGCTCTTGTCATCTGCCCCAGTGGGAGCCTTCTGGGTGCTGCTGCAGTAATGTCATTTTTTGAGTAGTGTAAAGCAAAGGGCTGAAGTGGCATAATGAGTGATAATCTAATATTTGTTTATTGGTTGTTACTAGCACCGTATTAGGTCAAAATGAATAATCATCTGGGAGTTGTCAGGTGAGCTTGTTTAATTTCATGGGTCATGGTCTCTATTAATGCAGGACCATGTTCCTCAAGCTATGGGTGTGTATTAACCCTTCCCTTTCCCTCCAACTGGTGGATATAGTTCCAAACCGTTATAAGAGCATCCTTTCTCTCCCCCACATGCTTTTTTTTCCAAGACAGCCTTGGGTTTTGTGTCTCATTACAGTAAAAGCCCTGTAGTAGCTGCCCAGCTGCTGTCATGTCCCTCTCTGGAATGGTGATTTAGAGCTGAGCCAGCATGGAAACTGCCTTTCCATGCCTAAGGCAAGCCTGTTGGCAGCCACTGTGGAGAAGTAATGTGCCACTTCTGCTTGGAAGAGTTGTCAGTTTTCTAGTTTAGTTGGGAAAAACAACCAACATTGGCTTAGGTTTTAGCTGGACTTTTGGAAGTGTGCTGTAGTCTTTGGAAGGAAGCTGTTCATGTTACTGGAGGAGATGAGCAGTGAGGACAGAGGGGTCCAGCTAATGAGCTTCATTCTGAAGGAAGCTGAATGCTTAATGTTCCAGAGGTCTGGGTAAGGAATGAAAATGAGAAAATGAAAGTGAGGAAAGGGGGAAGCTGTAAAGGGGTGTTCATTAAAGCTCATGCATGTGGGTTGCCCAAGGCTGGGGCACCTTGGTGTGCAGCTTCGTGGTGGTTTGAGCTGGGGCTGTCCAGGTTCTGTCCTTCCCTCTGGACATGCTTGGTCTGCATCTGGCTCAGCTTTTACTGCTCCCAGAGCAGCTGGATCGGTGCTGGTGCAAGGAATGGGGAGGAGGTCCAGGGTCTGGAATTGGGCCGGGTTGTGTTGCTGTGGGAGGATGTGGCAGAGCTGGGAAAGACAAAATTCCCTGTGCAGGAGGGAGTGTGTTAAGACTGAAGAAACAGGGTTGAAAACACTCCAAACAGTTTTCTATTGTGTGTGGATTAGCTGCCTAGCTGGAAAAAAGCCATCACCTTACTGCCGGGAGTTCGGAGCCAGGTCAATGGAAGAGGAATATATTCTTAGAGTGGTACAAAGAGCTGGGGGAAAAAGCTGTGGAGTGTTTGAAGTCTCGAGGCAGACAAAGAGCAAGGTTCTGCTGCTGTGGTGGCCGGAGGAGGGGGGGTAAGGATTGTCCTGAGCGCTGGAAGCTGCTGAGCTGTGCTCTGGAAACACAGGAATTCCACACAGCTGTCAGTGGATGTGGGAACACTTAGAGGACATGAATATTCATAGAAGCTGTGGCATGTCATGCTAGAGGAAATGAAAAATCCAGGTTTTCTCAGAAGTAGGTATCTGGGAAACCTGTGACAGGGGATAAAAGCAAATTTGTGTTCTGTGGAGTGGGTTATCTCAAATATTATTCCAGAATACAGCTTTCCAATTAGACGGTCATGGTTAACGCTGGCAGAGGATCTGCACTGCTTAATCCATTTCTTTGGTGAGAATTCCTGTCCTTAGTGCAGGAACACAAAGTGAATTCCTGTTCCTCGGTGCAGGCAGAGCTGTGCTCCTGCTCTGGCAGTCTGTGGCAATGCTGTGGGAGTGTGGACTTCGCTCCTTCTTCCTCTACCCTGGCATCACTTTTTTTCCTGCAGTGTGCCTTTTATGCATCTTCTGTTAATAACCAGATATTATGGATTTAGTGTTTGCTCAGCACAGACTGAGGTGCTTCCAGCTGTGCCGTCAGGCAGTGACAGATGTCCCTAGAGTGCACAATGAGTGTCCAGCAGTGACGGCTGCCAGGATTAGTATTCCAGGCACAAATGTGCCCCTTGTAGTGCAGAGCTCAGCACAGCCTGTGCAGGAATGCCCTTGAAAGGCAAATTTAACCCAGCTCTCTGGGGGAGTGGGAGCACTGATGTCATTTATGCTGAGATTCAAGGAGGCTTTCAGGTGGCGGTTTCAGTTTCCCTTCTGCCTTCCTTTCCCAGAAGGGCTGGCTTGAAAGGGCAGGCAGGGATGGTGGCTCTTCTGCTTTCAGTGGGGGAGCATTCCCTGGCAGGAGACTGGACCAGATGAGGGTCAGGCTCTGCTCCTAGGGAGTAAGGGACAGGACAAAAGGAAACAGCCTCAAGTTGTGCCAGGGAGTTTCAGGTTGGATATCAGGGAAAATTTCTTCACCAAAAGGGTTGTCAAGCCATGGCACAGTCTGCTCAGAGCAGTGTTGGAGTTACCATTCCTTGAAGTGTTCAAAAACACGTGGATGTGACACCTGGGAACATGGGTTAGTGGTCGTCTTGGCAGTGCTGGGTTAATGGTTGGACTCAAATCATCTTTTCCAACTTAAATGATTCTGTAGTTCATTCATTCCAGTTCTTGCAAATGGTGCCTTTGATGCAGCATGTGGATGCACCAAACCATGCATCTAAATGCATGTGAAAGCTGTTTTTTAACAGTGTTAGTGGATTAGGCTGTAGGGATTCTGAGGGTGTTTCCTAAGCAACTTGTGGCTGTTTGCCTCTGAAATCAAAACCTTCTGATGTTCTTGATCCACTCACTTGCCCAGAAGCCTGTACAGATACCTGTTCTCTTTTCTAAGCTGTTTAAAGCTGTGATCCCCAATTATGTTTTGAGGGTTTAATGGCTCTGTTGAGGTGTTCCCCCCCTTCCCCATTCCAAGAACATCACTACGATAGAATTCAAACTGCATCAGAAAGAAGTAACCTGGAGCATGATGGTCTGATCCAAATAAACATTTTCCCCCACACAGCTGAGCAAAGCAGAGCTGAAAAGCCCCACTGGCAGAGCTTCCATGGCTGGTGTGTTGTGGTTGTCTGTGCTGACACTGCAGCCCTGGGATGCTCCAATGCTCTTGAACAAGCTGAGCACATGCTGCACAATCAGCAGGTTGTCACATGAAGATGACCAGCTGATCTGATGTTAGACTAAAGCCACCAAGCTGGAGCAGAGGTGATGAGTTGGCCTGGGCTTCATGTGGAAAAGGTTAGGCTGAAGTGGGCTATAGATAAAGGCTGGCTTTGACTCCTCAGCACTGGAATAACCCTATTTTGTAGTTCTTTCCCAGTCACCCCATGCTGTTCCTTCTGACATGTCCAGTTGAGGTTGTCTAAGTTTGAACTGCAAGATTTTGAGGACAGAACCTCCCTCTTTCTAAAATACTGAACGTGTTTTTACTGCACTGTGGAATCTGTCAAAATCAAGACACATCATGATTTCCCCAAACTTAGTTCCCCTGGCACCTCATTTCAGAACTTTCTCCAGAGAAAAACTGGCTTTTCTTCTAAAATCCTGGTTCCTTTTTTTTGTCTTTTTTTCCCCCCGCAGTATGTTCAGAAGTGCCTTGATGCAGTGTGACATCTGAAATACTTCCTGTGCACGTGCTGGGCTGCCTTTGCTAGATAAGCAGCAGGCTGTTCCCTTTTACAGCAGGCACATCCCTTCCTGAAGAGGCAGATGTGGAATGTTTTCCCTGGGAACAAATACTGCTGCTTTGTAATTATGGCACCTTAATTTTGTTTCTCTTTTCTTTCCATCATGGCGTGTGTGTGATTAGAAGCTTCTGATGGCTTCAAAGAGGGATGACAATGTCACGCTCTTCCTAGTTTGGGGCAGGATTTCTGCTCTGGGTTCCCTCCACACTGGTTTTGTGTAGGCTGAGCAGAACTGATAGAGAAATAAAACTAAATCTGAGCTTTGTTCACACTTGGAATTTTAATTGGTGTGTTGACTTTGTTTCCTGTTTTTGCAGGAATTTCTCCAGACACTAGTGTACAAGAGGAATGGAAGAGAACACTGGTGAGTACAGTCTTGGATATCTTGCCACAGGTTATGGACCTGACCTGTCCTCCTTGGTTAAGCGTCATAAAGAACCTGATTACTTTAAACTTGGTGTCTTCATTTCAAGTGTAGAAGGTGATTAGAAAATAATGTAGTTTGGCAGATGCTCAGCTGCACTTGTACTGTGGTGTGGACCAGATCTGACTGAAGCTCTGTACATATGGAAGATCTTTTTTGGAATCTCCCATCTCTGAAACCTGGAATGCTGATCTCTTGGCTATCTCAAGTTCTTGAAAGCAAGTAACATCCCCTTTCTTGATAAGGAAGAGGCCAGAAGCAGTGAGCTGGTTTGACCAAGGCACGTGGCAAGGCATGAAGTAGGATCAACTCCTGGTTGTTCCTGTTCTGTATTTATTCCTTTAGGCTGCTCTATGATGCAGAAGGTACAGGATTTTTTTTTTAATTAATTTTTTTTTAAATTAAAATTTAAATCTCATGCTTTAGGCAGTGTGTAGTGCTTGCCCTGAAGCAAGAAAATTCATTGCTGGTAGGCTTAACTGATGCAAGGATATGGTTGTAACTAAAACTCACAGATTTTTGGCTTAGAGATTGCCTTGAAGAGGTCTTCCATGTGTTTGCCTAAAATGGCTACAAGAAAGGAGTTAAATGCCCCTTTTTTCCCTGCCATTGACATGAGATTTGCTGAAGGCTTGCATGAAACCAGTATCCATGCAGCATATTCACCTCACATCTTCTGGACTGTGATACTGCAGTTGGTGATTCTAACTCGTAAATAATATTTCTAGGTTATTCTATACAGTCAGGTGATGCCATCCTGAAAACTTTGGGAATGGTTGTACTTGTCAGCAGGGCAGTGTGCTTGCTGAGGCAGATGAAGGCCAGTTTTTGGCTTCATACAGGGCTGGTGTGTTGGAGCCCAGTGACCTGGTTGGATCTTGCAAGCCAAGAGCTCCTACATAAAAGTATAATGTGCTTGTAGTCCTGGTGGCAAGAACTGCTGTACTCCCTGTTTGTCAGGCTGTAAGGTGCGCATTTAATCTGTGGTGATTGCTTTCCCTTCTGATTTGCTTGTGGCAAACTAATTCCAAATGATGACTTGTGGAGGAGGCAGAAGGTGAAGTGAGTGTGGTGCTGGCAGTGGAGGCTGGAGCAGTGCCTGTGGAGGTGGCAGCTCCTAGTCAGCCCTGGGACACAGCACAGCAGGGCCATTTTTCAGTCTCTAGAGTTTGAGTTACTGGGATGGCTTTGAGCAACATGAAGGCCAGGTTGGATGAGGCTCTGAGCAACCTGGCCTAGTGGAAGGTGTCCCTGCCCACAGCAGGGGTGGAACAAGATATTCAAGGTCACTCCCATCCCCAATCATTCTGTGATCCATGATCTCTCCTTATTCACCAGGACTCAGCCTGTGCTGGGACTGCCACCAGCCACCTCTGTTCACCTCACAAAGCTTTGTGTCCCTTTTTACATGCAGTTGAACCCCATTTTTTGGCTAGATCAGTGAGACACAGAGCTTGAGCCTTTTGAGGTTTCTGATAGTCCCTGTTTTGATGAGTGCTGGTGGCCTGGGATGTGAAAAGCTGTATGTTCTGCTTGTATTTTGCTAACATAGGTAAAGTTACTTCCCTTTTCCCTCTGAAGAAGTTCTGCAGCGCCATTTTAGGATGGAGTATCTGTGCTGGATCTTTGCATGCACAAACATCCCCCATGGCTGGTCATGAAGCTTTATGTGTTAGGAGCCAAGAGCCCTGTATTAAAGACAGAATAAACAGATGGATCTTTTATAAAATTCCTTTGCTTTTATGGATATTCATTCTCCAAGTACTGCTAAGCTCAGGACTGCTGGGTTGATCCTGGAGATAAGGTAAGATGCAGCTGAGCTGAAGTCCAAGTGTGTGCCCTTTGTTCCCTTCAAGCCTGGTGCTTTGGATGCATTGCTGTCCTTCCCTGGTTGGACATTAACTGCACTCACAGTGCTGCATGGCTTGTTTGAGCTGCTGTGCTTGGAATGGCCACTGGGAATGCACAGGGAAGCATAAATCCTTTTGAGCTGTCAGGCTTCACCAGCCGTGGGTGGGTGGGGGAGCCTTCCTTGGCTGACTGCCCTGGCTAATTAAAAATGAAATTTGCTGTTGTCTTCAGATTTTAATTCATGCTCATCCCTGAGGACGAGTGGAAGCCAGGTCTCCAGGCAGCTGCAGTGAAGTTTCAGAGCTGTCCATACATGGTATTCTAGAACAGGTATGCAGCTTCAAATTTGCTCACAACCCTGCCTTGAGTTAAGTATAGAGAAGAATACACAGAAACTTCTGGCAAACTTTGGGACATGGCCATGAGTAAGTGACTGTAGGTTAAGTTCCCACATGTGGCCTTAAATTGAAGGAGAGTGGGTTTGTGTTGAATATTAAGAAGAAATTACTCCCTGTGAGAGTGGTGAGGGACTGGAATGGATTTCCCAGAGAAACTGTGGCTGCCCCATCCCTGGAAGTATTTTAGGCCAATTTGGATGGGGCTTGGAGCTACCTGGTTTAGTGGAAGGTGTCCCTGCCAATGGCATGGGGTGGAATTGGATGAGCTTTGAGGTCCCTTCCAACCCACACCATTCTGGGATTCTATGATTTTACATCAGTTCTCTGCAGTAAATTTGGGGGTGTGTGTCATAGCCAGGGCAGGCTCACATGTCTGTTTGTCACTAATGCTGGACTTAAAACTGAATTCCTTCCCTGTGGGCTGTGCCTGTGTCACTGGCATTTGGTTTAGGAATGTACAGACTGCTGAGGTGCCAGTGCCATGGAGATGGCTGAGGTTCTGAAGTGGGGGAACTGCAGTAGTGTGTGAGGAGGTGAGAGCTGGTACAGGTGCTGCAGAGGTGCCAGCCCTGCGTGGTCCCTGCTGGCGGGAGGGACAATGCTGTCCTGGAGGAGCTGGTGGTGCCCATGGGAGGATGGAGATTAGGGAGGGGAGTAAATGAAATCTAAATATACACATGCTTCTGGGCCAAGTTTCCTCAAGGTCCCACCTACACAAGTGATCTGTTGAAGGGAAATGTCTCTGGAATACTTCTCCCTTCTTCAGATCCTTCCTGTGGTGCAGGTGAAGAATCACACTCTATTTTTGGAGCCTGTTTTTGCTGTTCATCTACTGCCTGTCACTACCCAGGCCCCCTCCCAAAGACCACTCACTCACCTTATCATGATCTGAGCTACGTTTGGAGCTTTTTCTTTGTCAAAGGATTGTGTTCTATCTAGTATTTCATCTGTCTGTGAGTCTGGGAGATCTAAAAACCAAAATATTGAAGTGGAAGCTTTGTCCTTGGCAGGGCAAGTCTCCCCTTATGGTTCCTTGAAAGCTCTGCTGCTATGTTGGATCGACCTAAGGTGGGAGCAGACCTGCAGTTTACTTGCCCAGTAATGAGCAATCATTAATGAACAGGTTCAGAGCGAGCATGGAATGCCTTTTCGTGGGAAGTTGTTGCTGTTGAGTCTTTTGACCTCCTGCACTTTGCTCTCTGTTGACAGTTTCTCCTATGCTTACACATTTCCTCTGCAGGTATTCAGATATTAACCTTTAAGTCCCTAAAAGGTCTGAATCTCTGTGGAACCACTGTGAAACATTTGAGGAAATTAGTGAAGTGGCCTTTGCACACACAGGCTGTTACCCAAAGCTGCTTTTTTAGAAAGTTTATGGATGCTTTAAGAATCTTCTGCAGCTACTGCTTTATTCCATGCTTTCATCCCCTTTGACTTTCATCCTCTTTATCTCCTGCTGTGCTACTTTTTTCCCAATTCTTTTCCTCCCAAAAATATGAATTAGTCTTCAAGTACTTCACCTTTGTGCAAACAAAGAAGTAATTTGTTTTAGCATCTAAGCTGACTCCTGGGTTACATGCCTCAGAAAGAAACCAGTGTGATCTGAATCTGCTGCTTCTGGAGACTTGGATTCCAAATACAGTTGGAGTAGAGGAAAGGGCTGAAAACGTGAATACTTGGTTCTTATCCCACCAGCTCTGCTGCTTTTTCCCAGCAGGATGCATGGCTGGCTTCCTGATTCCAGTCTTTATCCCCAAGAATCAGAGCTATAACATCAGATGCTTAGAGATTCTAAACCATTATGGGAACCACTACAGAATCATTGAATTCTTTGGGCTGGGAGGGCCATGGGCACACACCTTCCACTAGACCAGGTTTTTTCATGGCCTGTCCAACCTGGCCTTGTACACTTGCAGGGATGGAGCAGCCACAGCTTCTCTGGGCACCCTGTGCCAGGGCCTCCCCACCCTCACAGGGAACAATTCCTTCCCAATATCTCATCCATCCCTGCCCTTTGGCAGTGGAAGCCATTTCCTGTGTCCTGTCCCTCCAGGCTCTTGTCCCCAGTCCCTCTCCAGCTCTCCTGGAGCCCCTTTAGGCACTGGAACGGGCTCTGAGGTCTCAGTTTAAGCCAGGCTGATGGAGCTGGCAGTCAGTGCCAGCAGTGTGTGCTGGTTTGATGTGCACTCAGAGCATTGCAGGCTTGGGAGCTTTGCTGTCACCAGCTCAGGTCTGCTGGAAAAGAACAGTCACTGCTAAGTAGCCAATGGAAATCTCTTCATAATGTCCAGAACAGAAGAATGGGTTTTTCTTCCAGGAAGACACAGAAGCTGTGATTCCACTCAGATGCTGCATGTTGTGTAGCTGTAACACAGTTCTGTGTGATACAGCAGAAGAACCAAAGTGGCCAAAGTGCCTGAGATCAAATCCTTAATTACAGTTGATGTGTCCTAACTTGCAAGCAGGTAGAAAGGCAATTTCCTACTGTTTCTTAGGCAGGTTACCAGAGGCTGGAACTGATCTCAGTGGAAAGCATTTGACTTTTAAACAAGGTGCAGCACAGAGCATTTCCTTACCTACCTGAAAGCATTACTGTAAATAAGTTGAGTGCACTTGAGGGGTTAGCAAAATACTTTGGGACATTATCCTGACAGACTTTTGTTCCTAAATTTGTTTTAGTTCTTAGTGTAATTAATGTACTGAGTACTGTCAGGGTGCTTGGGGCACTCGATGCCATGTTGGTGTTGTTTTTCTGCCTGCTGTATTTACAGGTGGTTCAGCTCAGCCATCTAGTTAGCGTGGCATTTCTGAAAATTAATACCCAATTATTCTTCCCCGAACAACTTGAGGAGGTGTCTGAACACTTGCTGCCTTTCCCTCCTGAGCTACAAGCCAAATGTTTTTCAGAGATTATTTGCTGACCTGCCAGAGACCTCCTAATTCTGTGACACCCTATTTTGAGTGATTTTTGGAGCTGTTGTGTAGTTTGTACCCCTGTCTCTGGCTGGAGGAAAGCAGAGGTTAATTCTGCTGGTTTTCTGGTTTCCTGGCTCAGCTGTGGAGGTGCTGGGATGGAAATCCCAGCCTCCAGGCAAGATAGTGGCAAAGGTTGATGTTGAGTGAGAAATGTCGTTTCATTTTGAGGCACAAGCACAAGAAATACTTGAGGACAGAACTGAACAATCCTATTCCTTGTGTGAAGAGATAAAACCTTGTAGGACATGCAGTCCATCCTCTGGGTAATTCAGGGTGACTTGCTGTGAAACAGTGAGTGTAGAGTTCCTGTGGCTCAGTAAGTAGGGCGTGGAACAGGGCAGTAGCTTTCCACAGTTTTTAGTTTTCTTTTTTAACTTGTTGGACCTTAAATTCACCTTGCTCCTGGAACATTGCCTGTAAATTTTGTCCAGGGATTTTAGTAGCTGAATTTATTGGGGTTGGGAGTAGAAAAGGAGCCTGCCTGGAACCAGAGACAAGCAGGTTTAGTATAAATGTGATTTTTTTGTTATTACTGTTTCTTCACACAGGAGCAATGTGTCCAGGCTGAGTGGCAAACCTGGCCTTTTAAAAACAAAATGCTGAATGTTCTCATTATCTTGCTGCCTTTGTGAGCTGTAAATAGTGTTAGCTGAGCTGTTGGCTGGACAAAGCTACTCCCAGGCCCTCAGGCTGGCCCTGAAGTGCAGTCCCAGTGTGAACATTTGGATGTTGTCACTGCTGACATCACTACTTTATCTGCTTGGTTCTCCTTTGTCGTGGAAAGCAGCCTGGCTCTGATTGCTGAAGGTGTCTTTTGTCTCCTGAAACAAACAAGCAGCCAGAGATAGGAGGTGGCTTTTTTACAGGTTGGACCCATCCAGCTGTGTGGAATGAGTGGATAACTGTGACTTGCTTCAGGAGAGCATGGTTCTTCAACCTAGCCTGGGTTTGTCTCATTTTGTGAAGCAGAGATTTTAGGATTTCAAAAGGATTTTACTGTCTGGGTTATGATAAATTTGTATTCCCTGGCACATGAAGAATAACATTTATAGGAGTTGCTAAATTTCATGTATGTGTTCAGGCTGAGGGTGCTCAGGCCATGCAGGTGCTGAGCTGAGCTTTGCAGATGCAGACTCTGCCATGGATCCTGGTGCCTATTAGAACTAGTCTAAGGCTGTGTAAGGTAGAGCTTTGTACATTAGTGTAACTCAGCTGTGCTATTGCAATTTTTGTGCAACTTACCATAGCATCACAGAGTCCTGTGGGTTGGAAAAGCCTGCCAAGATGCTCAAGTCCAGCCGTTCCCCCAGCACTGCCAAGGCCACCACTAGCCCTTGTCCCCAAGTGCCACATCCACATGGCTTTTAAACCCCTGCAGGGATGGGGACTCTCCCATTGCCCTGGGCAGCTGTGCCAGGGACTGACAGCCCTTCGATGAGGAATTTTTCCCAGTATCCAGTCTAAACCTTCTCTGGGCTCAGCTTCATACTGTTTCCTCCTGTCCTGTCCCTTGTGAGCACAGTCCGACCCCGCCTGGCTGCAACCTCCCGTCAGCAAAGAGCGAGAAGGTTCCCCCGAGCCTCCTTTTGCCTGGACCTGCTCCGGCCCGAGGTCCGGCCCGAGGCCCGGCCATGCTGCGGCCGGAGGCCCGGCCCCGCTGCGGCCCGAGGCCCGGCCCCGCTGCGGCCCGAGGCCCGGCCCCGAGCCCGCAGTGTCCGGGCCGTGCCGGGGCTGCAGAGCTGCGCTGCGGCCGCCAGAGGGCGCGCGGGACCGGCCCGAGGTGAAAAGGGAGAGGGGGACGGGGGGGACAGGGGAGACAGAGACAGAGAGGGGACAGAAGGACAGGGAATGGCTTCCCACTGCCAGAGGGCAGGGATGGATGGCAATAGTGGGAAGGAATCCTTCGTGTGAGGGTGGCGATGCCCTGGCACAGGGTGCCCAGAGAAGCTGTGGCTGCTCCATCCCTGCAAGTGTTCAAGGCCTGGTTGGATGGGGCTTGGAGCAACCTGGGACAGTGGACCGTGGCAAGGAGTGGGACGAGATGAGTTTGAAGGTCCCTTTCAACTCAAACCATTCTAGAATTTTGTTAATTGCGTTTCTGTAGGAGATTTTCCCCTCCTCTTTTTTGAGGGGGGATAAAACAGACAAACCATGATGGTGCAGCGAAGCAGTGGCTGTGGACATTGGCTTTCGTAGGCAGTGCAGTGGGGTCTGATTTGGCACCATATCAGGCTTAGTGCCAGCATAACAAAACTGGCCTAATTGGTATAGCACAGCCTCCTGCTGCACTTAAAAGGTAGAATTTAATAGTGTTCTGTACTCCATGAGAAAATCCCCTACAAAAACACATCCCAGTTCCTGTGCTCTGTTCCTCTGCATGGCTGGAAGCAGCTCTGTGTATTGTTTGTTTTGTGTGCTTTCCCTTTCCTTCTCCAGCCCCACTGCTCTACGGGACTCGTTTCCAAGGCAAGGTGAGCAGCAAGTCATGGCTTGGCAGGAAAATCACTCCGGGAGGCTCTGTGGTGATCCCTCTAAGCTCTGCTCTTAGAGAGCAGATCAACCCCGTCTCCTCAGGAAGGCAGAGTTAGGCAGGGATCTGGGGCTGAACCTTGATCGTTGAGAGGACTGTAACCAGCTTTTGTCATCCTTTTTGTTGAAATTCAACCAAAATGATGAAAAACCTGCCCTCCTCCCCTCCAGCTCTTTGGGCTTAACATTAAATCTTGGAAACTGAAGTGGTGATTAGGAAAGTAAATAGAGTCCTTTCCTGCAGGGAAGGCAGGAGTTTGTTCTGCCCAAGCGTTGTATGTTGCAGGGGTTAAGTTACATTTTGCTTTGGGAGAGGAAAGGAAAACCTCTCCAAGTAATTAACTTAAGATGCTGATGCTAATGAAGGGGCTTTCAAGGCTGGGACTGTGGGGGGGGTGATGCGAATCCCCTGCTGAATCAATGACATTAAGGTTGTAGGAGTGATTCTGCAATTATTAGGTTGAAATGATGTTGAACATGAAGCTAATCCCGTTATCTCTCAGATACTGAGCAAACTGAGTGCTCTGGATAACTCTAATGGGATTATGTGAGTCAGTCTGGCACCCTTGCCCTGTTCAGGGCTTTTTCTTATTTTCCTTTTCAGGACAAAGTATTGATCAGGCTTCCTAGAGTTCATGTTGGGAGGTGGTGTCTGGGGCAGTGTGTTGCAGCAGTGCTGGGTTATTTTTTTTTAAATGAGTTTGACAGTGAACACCCTGTTGCCTTCTGAAGCCATTCACTCCTCCACAGCAAGGATCCCTTAAGCCTATCCCTAAACAGATGTTTAGGAAAAGGACTGAAGAACAAGGACAAGTTTAAAGAGACTTCCCTGTGTCATGTCTTCCTGGCATCAAGGAGCTGCCATTGAGATTATGCCATTCTGTGATGGATACTATTCTGGGCTGTCATATTTGCGGAGAATAATTACTTTCCTGGCTTGTAAATTGCATTTTGCATCCATGATAGCCTGTGGTGATTGCTCTAAACACAAGTAAGTGGTGGGGTGCTTAAAAGGGATTATCTTGAGCTTGGTTTTAAGCAGTTGGATAAATTGCAAGGTAACCATTGTCAGGAAAACCCAGGAACCAGAATGATCCTGTAAGGAGGACAGGAGAGCCATAGTGCGTGTTCAGTCACTGGCTGTGGCCATTACAGATGGGCTTGTTTTCCTGCTGGGCACAGACCTCCAGGCTGTGCTGGCCTCGCTTCCATGCGGGTTTGAATGAACTGGAACGGTGTTGGTGTTGTCACTGCCAGGTCAAGCTCCAACAATGGTTGCAGCAGCACAAAACAGAGACTTGAGAAAACTGTGTACAATGGAGAGGTGAAGCTCTACACCCCAGTGAGAACAAGAATTTGGGTTTCAGAGTCATGGAAAATGTTTTTCTCTGCTCATTTACCACTCATTTTACCACCAACCAGGCCTCTTGGTTTCAGCATCACCAGGGTATAGAAGTGATACTTATAACACCCACTAAATGAGCAGATATTTTTGTGCCAAACCAGAAATTTCCATAAATGTGGGGACGTTCTGTTAGTAAAGGATCAGTCGGCTTTTAGTTTCCAAGCTTTGATTTATTTTTTTTTTAACGGCTGATCTTGTTAAGAACTGCAGATTTTTTTGGTGAGGTTTTATTTTTATTCTTTTCTGTTCCCTTGAGGAAGGTGAGAATTGTTTTGGAAGATCCAAGGAGCTCATTTACTGCAGAAACAGGCTTCAGGGTTGCTAATGACAAAGCGTCCAGGCTGCCTCAAAGAAGGCACCAGAGGATGTGGGGACTGGTGTAGCCGAGGGGCCACCTGGGATTTTGGACCAGTTGAAGTGCCCAGAGGCCAGCCAGCCCTGCTGTTGGTAAGGTGACAGATTTAGATGGCATTGCACTAGCCTGTAATTTCAGGGACCTCAGGGGTTAATTCTCACAACAAAGGAGCCAGCACCTTCCACAAGCTTTTTGAGATGGGAATTCAGCACAAGAAAAATTTCCTGATTTCAAACCCAAAGTGCACAGAGAAACAGTTAAATATTTGTGTTTATGCAGCATAATTTTTGCGTGCCTCACACTTGCTCTAAGGTATCCTTTCTATAACTGCTCTTGAAGAATACTCTTACTGGAGCCACTCTTCATTCCTGGAATGTGATCTGATACAGGAGCCACAGACCATTGATAAATTAGTTAATCAAGATGTTTTCCACTGGTTTTCTCAGTGATTTATCTTTTAATTACTTGTAGAACTTGCTCATTCTTCCTGTAAGCTGAAAACCCTTGAACTTGAGTTTTGGTGCTGCTCAGTCTGGCATGTTCTGGATTTTGAGGAGGTAGATTTTGGTGGGTGCCACGGTGGGGAGTTTTTACTGATACCTGTAAGATCTTTGTCCCTAATCAGCAGCGTTCCCTTTTTGAGGATTGGGAAGTGCTTTACGGAGCCATGGGATGCAGAGTGGAGCTCCTTGGCTGTGGTCTCTGCCATCACATCATTCTTTGATCCCAGGCTGTATCTCAAGGTGTTTAACTCAGGTGTGAGGCTCCCAAAGACTGCTCTGGGCAGGAAAGGGGTGAATCCTCCTCTGTCTATCCTGCTGGTGTGTTGGTTATCTGCATTCAAGTGAAGCTGGGACTGCAGCTCCCATTAGGCTGGCTGCAAGCTTGTCAGCAGACATACTTGAAATAGTCCTGTGATACAATTCTGCAGAATTTTTCTGGGAGGGCAAGTAAATATTTGAGGAGCTCATTCGTGCTGAGCTGCAGGCCCTTCCATTGGGAGGGTTTGAGCTATGGCTGTGCTGGGATGTGCTCACAGCTCTCACTGCCCTGCTTTAATTTATTGTGTTTGGTTCTGGTCTTCACAGTGTAAGAAAGACAAGAGGCTACTGGAGAGGGTCCAGTGGAGGCTGCAGAGATAAGTGGTCTGGAGCATTTCTCTGATGAGCAGAGACTGCGGGGAGCTGGGCGTGGCTAGTCCAGAGAAGAGAAGGCTGAGAGGGGATCCCATCAATGAACAAACAGCCTGGGACAATGGGAGGTGTCCCAGCCCAGGGCAGGGGGATTGGGACCAGATGATCTCTAAGGTCCATTCCAACCCCTTAACCTTCTATGAGTCTATGAAATATCTCTGAGGGGTGTCAGAGAGTGGTGCCCAGGGACAGGACAAGGAGTAATGGCCANAGATAAGTGGTCTGGAGCATTTCTCTGATGAGCAGAGACTGCGGGGAGCTGGGCGTGGCTAGTCCAGAGAAGAGAAGGCTGAGAGGGGATCCCATCAATGAACAAACAGCCTGGGACAATGGGAGGTGTCCCAGCCCAGGGCAGGGGGATTGGGACCAGATGATCTCTAAGGTCCATTCCAACCCCTTAACCTTCTATGAGTCTATGAAATATCTCTGAGGGGTGTCAGAGAGTGGTGCCCAGGGACAGGACAAGGAGTAATGGCCATAAACTAAAAGACAAGCTGGTCCTCAGCATGAGGAAGAACTTCTTTCCATGAGGGTGGCAGAGCCCTGGAACAGCTGCCCGAGGAGGGCTGGGTTCTCCCTCTTGGAGCCATTGCAAACCCACCTGGACGTGCCCCTGTGTCACCTGCTTTGGGTGACCCTGCCTTGGCAGGCAGTTGGACTGGGTGACCTCCAGAGATCCCTTCCAAAACCAACTCTTCTGTGACTGTGTGGATTGAACCCCATTTCCTGCCAGCAGCACTGCCTGTGGCAGGACTGCAGCCCTGCCAAATGGGAGGAGAGGGGAGCATTGAGAGTCTTGCAAACGATCTTCAGTTTTGGTGTGGTGCTGCTCGCTCCTAAATAAGGCTGCTGCTGATGCTCTGCAGACACAGGATGAAGGGAATGAGGTGAAATGAGGAATCTGGGAATGTGTGAAATATTGCTTCTGCAAGAGGGGAGCAACTCAGGGAGAAATAGCTTCCTACAAGGTTAGGATTAGCTGTACCTTCAGAACTGTTGGTGTTATCTCATCTCTTGACATTTCCTTTAATTATATGAAACGACCTTGACACTGTAAACAATTCTCATGGCATTGTCCCTACACTCATGTGAGTCAGTGTGATGCATAAACAACGTTTGGTTTGGGGGGCCCAAGGTCTGTATGGTTTGGGACACAATCATCCTGTCTGATTTTTGTGCTTCTTTCCTGGATGGCTCTTGGTGCCTGTGGCTGCCACCATCTTGCTTTCTCAAGTTCTCTTGGTACCAGCAGAGAACAGGAACATCTGGGATTGGGATTTCAGGATAAGCCTAAGGGGGCAGGTGGAGTGCTCTCATTTTGTTTTCAGCTCCTTTGGGCCTCCGTAATTCTCTCTCCAGTTCCAAAGGGGAAGAAAATGTTACCCAGCACAATCCCAGCACTGCTTTATTCACATTAGCAGTGATGTTTTACTCATCATGTTCCCATCTTCAGCCTTGCTGCTGCTCAGAGATATCTTGGTGGCTGAGCAAGAGTCAATATTTGGAGTTGACGTTCACTCCCTGTCTTGTTGATGGCTCTTGTCTGGGTGTGACCTGAGGTCTGGCCGTGCCACTGTTTAGGGTGGCCCATGGTAGATCTATGAAACAGAAATTGGGCAGATGCACTTCCTAAGTGTTATCTTGTTCCTTAAATAGAGAAAAAAGCTTGTATCAACATGAATCACAGAGTTGATAAACTGGAATAGTTCCTCTTGGAGTTGTCTTCTTGTATTGAGCAAATATTTATCCACATTGTTTCCAAAGGCATATTTGTGCAATAGAAGGAGGTCAGACCTGTAATTACCTGTTAGATTTATTCTGGCAGAAATGGCTTGTAAAAACACAGTACAATTGAAAGGAAGCTTTTAAACCTTCTCTCTGTGTGTGAACCTAAAGCTGTGGTTTACAATTTCAAATTTTATGAGTTTTCAGTTGCAAGGGTACAAAAAGTATTTTCCTTGCTAAATTTAAGTGCCCCAAGTGAAACTGATCCACCCTTTCTTTTAATTCCTGAGCTGTGGCAGGGAATTTGGGTTTCTCTTCCAACTGTATCTGCAGGAGATGATCAGAAGCTGAGGTTGTGTGCCAGACTTGCCTTGCATTTTAATCAGGAGCTCCTCGCCTAGTCAATAATTAAAGCAGAGCAGGTGCGGTGGGGAAATTGTGTTCCCCAAAAACTAAACCAAGGCGCTTTTGTAAGTCTTCACAAGCAGAGCCAGGAGTGAGGGGTGGTAGGATGCCCTGGCACTGCCTGGCTTGTGCAGTAATTTGGAAAAAATGTAACTTCAGACTGGGGAGCTGGAGGTGTTGAAGGATAATTTGGATTATTGGTGTGGTGTGGCTGCTGCAAGCCCCTTGGGTTGGCAGAGCAAAGGTGGTTTTGCTGCAGTTTCAGCTTTGGGTATGAAGAGCAAATGCATTTACTGAGATTTTTGTGAAATGTTTAAAAGAGAAAACTTTTACAGAGGAATCTTGCTGCCTTTTTTTTTTCACTTACTGTGTGGGCAGAGAGGCTCGCAGCTGAAGTTTGACATCTTGAAGGATTAGAGGTAGGAAGAGAAATTTGGGATCATGAGTCTGTGAACCTTGACCTATGCACTGAAGACTAACTTAGAGTTAATATAGTCCTACCTCTTAGGACTATTATTAATTTAATCTGAATTTAGGGGTTTCATATTTACTAATATTCTTGCAGTTAGTTTGCAGCTTCCAGTGTTGTGCTTCACAGAGTTTGTCCCATTGGTTTCATAAGTGACATAGATGTACTTACTCTGCTGGAGGACTTGATTATGTTGGATAATGTCTGCACAAAGTGTTATGAATTAGGTTTGTCCTGTAAGGCTGTTAGTGATGGATGTGACTGTGCAGCTGCCACTTGCTTGGGAAGAGCACTGTGTGCTGTGCTGGGCAGTGCTTTGGAAGGAGAGGAATATATTTTGATTTTCTTCATCTCTCTGTTTTGAAGTGGGGACCCTCAGGTGATGTCAGTTTATCCCTTTTTCTCTTAGTATCTTGAGTTTTTGCTGCAGGAGAGGGCTAACCAAGAGTTAAGCTAAATGCCATTCCTGTTTTTTCTCTAAACAATGCAATAATTAATGTAATTTTCTTCTCCGTGTTTTTGCTTAATGCGTTCCTAATAATGTAGCTGGAAGTGGCAGATGGGTATCCTGCCTCTTAATGCTTCCCTGTTGGGAATACACTGATGCTTTGCTAATGCCTGATGCTTTGCTGGAATGTATCCTATATGTGTGCTTCCTTTGGCTTCTGACCAGACTTTCTTTTAATGCTGCTTCAAGGTGCTCCAAAAAGTTGTTCATCAGCTTCGGAGTTTTCCTTGCCTCAAGATGGCAAAGCCATGAATCACCATAGTGATCAAATTAGGGTTAGTCAAGTTAGCCAAGATGTGACTGAATCTTTAATTTTGTCAAGATGGCATTCCTCAGCATTCCCTCACTAGTAAACAAGAAAATACTCAGCCTGTGTTGTAATTGCAGGGAGTGGTGAGGAGGCATTGATGGTGAGACTTTTCCAGTACTGGCTAAAACGCACTTCCAATGGAAGTTGTATTTCCCTGGAAAACAAGGCTGGGGGGTATTTTTGCTTTAAGCTCCTCTGGGCCCAAAACCCAGTTTAATTTACAATCTTTTAAGCCCCTTCCCCGTGACAGTGAAGTGATTCCTTGTGTTGCAGCCATGTGCTATGACCCCAGGGCTTTCCAGGAGCATGGCCTCACCTTCCCAAAGGTGGGGCTGGAAGTGCTGTCAGTCAGCTCCTTGGCACAGCAATCTCTTCCTCCAGCTGTGCTCCGTCGTGGTCAACATCTGGA
Source organism: Rhabdornis inornatus (assembly GCA_013397075.1). Classification (NCBI taxonomy): domain Eukaryota; kingdom Metazoa; phylum Chordata; class Aves; order Passeriformes; family Rhabdornithidae; genus Rhabdornis; species Rhabdornis inornatus. The sequence continues at coordinate 194,565 of VWZS01003935.1, forward strand.
CTGCTGTGGGACATGGCATGCTCACCTTCCCTGACAACAGCACATGGGTGGTGGCACCAAGTCCCTGACGTGCTGGACCTGCTGCCCTTGGCTGTCTGAGGTGGAGCTCTGTGCTAACTGGTGGGGACTGGAATGCTCTGGGAAATAGGAGTTTCCCTCTTGGAAATGTCACAGGAAGCATGAAGGAAGTCATGTGGTGCAAGAGCAGTTAGCTCCCATTTGTCTTATCTGAACCATCAAAGTCTGCAGGACCCAAACAATGTGATGCCAGCTGCCTTATAAATAACCCATTTTCCACTTCCACACCGGCTTTGCATTCCATGTGAGGAGAAAGGAAGAGCGTCACGTTGTGCTCATTTGTTCGGAGTGACTCCCTGGCATCTGCTGCCTGTCCCCCCCACTCTGCTGCCCTCGTTAATGGGGTATTAATTACGCTCAGTGTCGGAGCACAGCCCAGAAGGGTTCGTCTCTCTAGGCAGCCAGAGCTGTGATGTGTACATACAAGATGTTTTCATTTTCTTGTTCCTCCAAAGCTGAAGACAAAAACCGTGGTGAAACCAAGCTGATGAGAGGGCTGGAGCACCTCTCTGGTGAGGAAAGGCTGAGGGAGCTGGGATTGTTCAGCCTGGAGGAGAGAAGCTCTGGGGTGACCTAATTGTTGCCTTCCAGTACCTGAGGGGAGCCTGCAGGAAAGGGCCTGGAGTGACAGGACAGGAATGGCTTCAAACTGACTAAGAATAGGGTTAGATGGGATATTGGGGAGAAATTCTTCCCTGTGAGAGTGATGAGGGAGTGGAATGGATTTCCCAGAGAAGCTGTGGCTGCCTCTCCCTGGAAGTATTCCAGGCCAGGTTGGACAGGGCTTGGAGTAACCTGGTCTAGTGGAAGGTGTCCCTGCCCATGGCACGGGGTGGAATGAGATAGACTTTAAGGTGCCTTCCAACCCAAAGCATTCCATGATTCAGTGAAATGCATCCAGAGCCTCTTTCTCCTCCCTGGCAGCCATCCTAGTGAGGTGGTCCCTGTATGAGAATTGCAGTGGGTGCATTTCCTGCAGTGAAAGAGCCTTAAAGGCTCTGTAGTCCCTGCTGATTCTCTGGAGATGAGCTCTGGAGGAAAACGCCCAGTATCACTGGTTTGAAATAGCTCCATCGGCAGGGATGGGATAATGCCCGAGTCCTTTTTAATGTTCCTGTGGCTGAATCACAGAACACAAATGTCTGAGTCACCACGGGTGAATGTAGCATTTCACGTCGGTGTGAACCGAAATGTGAACAACTCTGGCTTTATTAGAGGAGCCAATACTGGGCTCGTTATGGCTTTCATTAGATTTTAGAGTGAAACAATCCAGAAGAGTTCCTTTTACAATGTATGTAAACAGATTATTAACATGGAAGTGCCAGGGGTTTAATGGGATGCTAGGCTGGATGGAGAGGAAATTAAACTTCAGAAGAAGGCCATGTACCCCATATTTGACTGTTTGCTGCCTGCCTTTTTTATTTCAGCCATCTGCCTCTCCTTAAATCACATAAAATTTTCATGTGACTGGCATTTCTTTGTTAATATATTTTAAAAGGAAGTGCTGAAGGGACAATCAGTTGTTACCCATTTTGCTCTCCTTTAGAAAGCTCTTTGCTATTCCAAGGTTTTCATCTTAAAAAAAGTTGTCACTTGTCCCTGAGGAGTAAAACAGTTGCTCTGGTTTCTTCTGGTTGCTGTGCAGCAAAGTCAGATGGTCTTTCTCATTATTATGGGAATTTTTGCCATTTATTACTCTTCCTTGCTTGAAATGTGAGTTTTCCTTTATCCTGTACGTCCAGTGGGATGAGGCTGCTTTGTGCCGTGTTTTTTCCCAGTGGTGAAACAAAGCCCTCTGAAAGCGGAGGGTTTCTTAGGAGTTGCTCTCATGCTCTGACCTCAGGCTGCAGTTGAGGCAGGAACATTTTTGACATTCTGTTTTTTGGGACAGAATTTGCACCTTTCGTTTCAGAGGTGGAGCTGAAGGATGGACTGATGGGTTTTTCTGGCCATGAGTTCCCTTGAAAATAATGATGCTGGTGTTACTTTTGGATTTGTGCTGTTTTGTGCATGTTGTCAGCTGTTTTCTGGTGGGGTTTTGCTTTCTCCCCCAAAAGAGGGGAGAGTTGTGGCTGGAACTCCTGAACGATGCTTAAGTCCAGAGCCAGCTGCAATTTAAACATGGATTTGGATCTCTTTGCTCCTTGAGCATCACAGCCCTGCCTTTCAGGAGGAAATATTAGTGCTTCTGGTACAACCATAGCCAAATCTTGTTATTCTTTCTGTGATGGTCTTTGAGGCCTGATGAAGGATACAGAAATGTAAAGGACTTTATTTCACAGCCTGGTGGGTGCCTGTGCAGCCCCAGAGCCTGAGTAACTGTTGTGCATCTCTTGGGCTGCAGCCGCTGTGAATTTAAATCTGTTTATTTAAATATCTTTTGTTGAAATTTAAGGTAATGTTTCATGCTTTATTAATGTAGAAATAAAGGGTCAGGGATATGATTGTGCCGCTGTGCTTTAACTATTTACCACGTGTCATCTGTTCTGCAGCAGAGCTTTGTGCACTTTGAATTCACAGCAAATGCCTTATAAAAGGCAGTGACTTTAATTCCTTAGAAGCCAGGCAGGTCTAGAGGCAGCGTTTGTAGCATTCCTCAATGCAGAGATGTTTTTTCCAGATGTCCTTCCAAGCCGGGCAGCTGATTTACAGGAAAATCAGAGAAATCTTCCTGCCTTTATCTCTCACCTTTATGGGTCTCTGCCAGATGGCAGCAAGTATAAATGGTTTTAAAAATGGCTTTTTCTTTGCTTCAAAGCAAAAAGTCTTCAATGAGGTGGAGCATTTTTGGGAATCGGGGTGTTCATTGCCCACAGTGAGAGCCCAAAGGTGGATATGTCCGTGGTGGGAGCTGGAGAAGAGCAGCACTGCAAGAATGTCCATGTGCCCTGCACAAGGGAGGACTGGGCTCTTTGCTGTCCACCCCCACGGCTCTGCTCGTCCCCTGCTCCTGTGGGATGGGAGGCACCTGCCTGGCGCCAGTGACTGAGGACATGCACAGTGCAGGTGGAGAAGGTGCTCAAGTGCTCTCCTGTTTCTACGGCTCTGCTTTGGATGAGGAGTGGATTTGCAGGTTTCCAATGGCACATTTAGTATGTTAGTGGGGAACCAGGAGCACCAAGGTGTTTGTGGTGTGTTTGTGGCTCAGGTGAGGTGTTACAGAATTTCAGAACTGGCCTTTGCCCTGTTTTGGAGTGTGTTTTTGTAGCACTATATCCCCCTCATCCATGGGGCTGGGAACAGCAGTCCCATGGCATTTGCTCTGGGCAATGTGCAGCATTGATTGTTCCCAGCTGCACCAGCCCAAATCGACAACCTTGGACCTGGTTGTTTCCCAGAATAGATTTTCCTATTGGGATTGCTGCCTGGGTAGTATTCAGTCATACTGAAGTCCTCCTCTTGCTGGCCCAATGAGGACAGGGACACCGAGCACTGCATGAAATCCTGTTGTTTAAAACTTCTCCCACACTGGGGAGAAACCAACCTAGATGTGTCACATGGGGTCAGGTTCCTGATTTTAATCCCTTTTATGCTGCAGCAAATTCATGTATATTTTTGAAAACTGCTTTTCCTTTTTCCCTGAACTAAGATTAAGCTTCTGGATGCTTAAAAGATTTTCCTGCTCCTCTGTTGTAGGGTGTACAGGGAAAACGAGCTGTAGGTTCACAAAAGTCCTAACCCAAATTTAATGATAAATTAAGGAATCCAAATGGACATATTTAAACTTTGGAGATCGTTTATTGTGAGGTAGATGGCTGAGGAGGGTGTTTGTTACCTTAACCATCCAGCTGTGACACATGAATAGAAGCTAAACTTTTCCTTGTTAAATTTGAATTTTCTATTGTTAAATTTAAATTACACGAGAAGACACACTTCCTGCTAAGTTTAGTGGAGAGGGGAATTGCATGAAATTGTATCTGTATTATATATTTGGCTAGATGCATATCAGCTCAGGCTGTCTTTGAAATTCCCTTTGCTCGGGGGTAGTGCAGCTCCAAGCACTTAGAGAACGGCAGTCTCGTCCCTTGGTTTGTGTTTAGCTGGCACAGGTAGGCTGTAAATTCCTTAATCCCATGTTCGGAGGTGAAGCCCCCCTGTGTGTTGCCGTGCACGGATTCTCCAAGCGCATCCCTGAGATAAACACTGAGCTCTCCTCGCTCCCGGTGTCCGTGTGTCCTCCCCGGTGTCCGTGTGGGTGTGTGTCCGTGTGTGTGTCCCCCGGTGTGTGTGTGTGTGTCCCGGTGTGTTTGTCTTTCCCCGGTGTTTCTCTCCCCTGCCTCTGCCAGGTGCTCGGGGTTCGGTCCGTGAGCTCGGGGTTCGGTCTGTGCTCGGTCCGTGAGCTCAGGGGCTGGGTCGGGCCTGGCTGTCTCCTCCCCTTCCTGAGCTCGGCGCTGAGCTCGGCTCTGGAATGACAGGCATTCCTGCGGGAAGGGAGCTGGCACGGACAGCAATTTGTGCGAGCCAAGTGCCAGCCATGGGGGCCAGGGGCAGCGGGACCTGTGCTGGACACTCGGACACCGGAGCCGTGGCCTGAGAGCCGGGAGCCTCGCTCGCCAGGCTCGCTCTTCTCGCCAAGTGTGGATTTAGCGTTTTAAAGGGTGAAGTGTTCTCAGCGCAGACTTGTCCTCTCCTTCCGGAGAGCTGCTGCGAGCAGGATCCCATGGGGCAGCCGCACTTCTCCAGGCCGGTAAATCCAGGTGCTTTCGGTGAGTAATGCGGAGCAGGGGACACGGGGAGCTCTGGGGCTGCAGCTCTGCAGGTGAAACGGAGGAGTTGGGAGGAGTGGAATGTGGAACTTGTGTAACCTGTGCCCAGCTGGGGAGAGAAACCAGAGAAATAACTCAGCTTCCTTCCTTTCTCTTACTTATTTCACACGGAATCACTGTGCAACACGTTCTCTGATCTTCAGACAGGCTCCAAGCTGCTGTTTTAAGGGACAGCCTCTGGCTGGCATGGATTTAGGGCTTTTACCTTTGCAAAGCACTTGGACGGTGGGAAAGTTCACCTGCATAGGGCAGAGTCAGCCCCGAGAGTGAGCCTGGACCAAAGCCACCCAGAATCGCCTCCTTTTGATTGATGTCATGCAGCTCTTGGGGGAGCTAGAGCAGTTTCAGGGGGAGAAGGGCTTGGCAATAATCTCCCTGCTTGTTTTCCCTCTCCACTCTGAGGTATCTCAGTAACAGGCTGGAGAAAACACAACTGTGTTAAGCTCTAGGAGCAGCCCCGGTTCCTGAGCCCTGGATGGGGGTCAGCGTTACTCCAGGTCTGTCTGGGTGCTGTTCCCAGCACTATGCCTGTGAAGAGACTTTCCACATCCTGCTGTTGCCTTTCTGTCATTCCCACTTGCTGTTGGCTGCCTGGGCTCAGTTGTTCACCGCCATCTGTAAAGTGGAGTTATCTAATGTTTAGAGAAGGAATTGACATTGGCACACAAAGACCACCCTCAAGATACAGATAATTATTTTCATTATTTTTCACTTCTATAACCTTGACCCTATCAAGCATTTCTATTGCTCAGATGAAACCAGTGATTCTCTTCCCCACCACCAGTTCACTCCTAGCTTGTCTTGTTCAAGAGTTGCTAAAAATAAAGTGATAGAGTGGAAGGGAGAAGTAAAACTTCAGTTGTCTTTGTACTGTGGAGATTAACAGCATCTTCTGTTTGGATTTACTCACTGCCAGAAGCCGACCTGATCAGTGTTAGGCTCTTTCCTCATCAAACACCAAGACCAGTGGTAATTTCCGGGGGAGTGGGCTTGGTGTGATGATACTGTGCTTTCTGGAGACTGGGGCCAGCAGACCTGGTGTTTCGTCAACTGCTCATTTGCTCTCTGAAGTCTTTTTTTCATGCCACAGCTCTCACAGTTCCTACTGATTAAATCTGGAACTTGAAGAGATGTTTCTTGCATTAACTGTGGCAGGATGCTGTTAAGGAGAGTCCTGTGAAGATTATGGTCATTAGAAACACACAAAACATAGGGAAGCCGAGGGCTGGGACTATTTGAGGCTGATTTGTGATCACAACCTTTTATTCCTTTAAGGTCAGGATTCACGTCTTCCCTGGACAATTCAGGAAAACACACACCAAGTTTTTAAAGCTGCTGTAAGGAAGCTTAGAAACATTTACCCAAAGTGCTTTTTGGATACTTTTAACAGCATTTCCCTCAAAGAGTGTTTGCTTTTTGAGTTGTCGCTGTTTGCTTGGAAGCTTCTGGGATTCTTGGGTGCTCTGCTGGACACAGTAGGGTGGGAAAGGAGGGAGTGGGTTTGCTCTCCAGCCTGTGCATCCACAGGTGGCAACAAGAAAGCTTGTGGCAGTGCCTTGGTGCTGGCTCAGGATTGTGGTGGTCCCACTGGAGCCACAGGTCCTGGTGTATTCCAGGTGCCTGAGCAGCCACATATTCTGCAGAACTTTCCGATGCACCTTGTGGGCTTGCTCGATGGCAGAACTTCAGGAGGTGTGTTCCTTTGGGAAGGAAATAAAGATCATTAAGCAGAGTTGCTGCCATGGCACTGAAGTACCTACCTCATTTGCCCAAAACCAGAAATGCCCAGCAAGCTCCTTATGAACAGAAACTCCTGGGATTTGTGAAAATCCTGTAGTAACTCCTACAAGAAGAGATGGATCGGGTTCTGGGTGAACTCTGGTTTGTGGATGGAAGGAATCTGGCCCAAGCTCACGATTTAGACATGGTGCAGATCTGTTTACGCATCAAAATAGGGATGTTTCCTCATGAGGATGTCTCTTAATGAAGGTAGAATTTACCAGGTCTTACATCCCAGAAAAGGACAGGGGCAGAGAGCGCATGGTAGTGCAGGGAAGGCAATACCTGGCTTCTCTCAGACTGCTTCACCAGCCTTTGGATGTCTGGGGGAGAAAAGCAGCTTGTTCTTAACCTTTCTCTAGCAACTCGTTCTTAACCTTTCTCTAACAGCTCCATTCCCTGTCCTGGGGCCCATTGACCCTACATCCTTAAAGGATTGTGCTATTTTCCTCGTTGTGGTCTCTTACTGCTACACCTCATGAACACTAAAAATCAGTAGTTTTTCTCCCAGGTATATTCAAGATACTATGAACTGTCATCATCTGAGATCCTTTGATTTCTTCACAGCCTTTGGCCTTGCTTCGTTGTGATCTTAGACTTGGATCTGAGGTGATTTTTAGGTTAAAAGCAAAATTTCTCCATAGCCGGGGTGACTTCTGAGGATGTGTGGCCTGAGTTAAAACAGTTTAAAAACTCACCAGGATTAATTCTGGAATGCCCTGCACTAGATCCAGGTTGAGTTTAGTTCTTTAGCACTGTGCATCAGAGGTGCCTCTGTTTGATGTAACTGCAGGTATCTTCCACGTTTGAAATGATCCTTAATGGAAGGAATGTTTTTTAGTTATTCCTCTTGGTCCCTGAAGTTCCTGCTGTGCCTGTTTCCAGGTCGGCAGTGCTTGGCTCTACAAAAGGGTATTTTGGGGCTTGACCCCTGAAGGTGGGGATTAACTCTCCTTGCTCACCTTGTGGCTTTTACTCCCCGGCCCATGGTGTGACCATTAAACCATGACATTTATAGGTGGGGTTCCTAAGGGCCAGCTGGGAGCTGCCTTCTGGGCTGCCCTGTCTGTGTGGCCATGGTGTGACCATGTGTGGGGTTTTTAATTGACCCCATGAAACTCGGCTGTGCCAGTTTAACCCACTGAGAGCAGTGGTGGAAGTGAAAGCTTCACCCTGTTTAATGGGAATGGCAGCCCCAAGCCTGACAGGACCTTTGGGAACAGGTGACACATCACCACAGCCACTTGCTGAGGGTGTGAGAGAGCAACTGTGGGTCTCTAGCTCCTTCCACTGAAATGGTTTCTCTGTTTTGGAAAAAAAAAAAGAAAGCCTGGGGTCACTCAACACCACAAGATGCAGTGGAAAAAGAGCTTTATTCTGCATGAAATTTAACTGCAAGACTTGAGCAAAAACGTGTCTGCAGGAGAGGGTTGTAAGGACCAGCTGGCCAGGCAAACCGATAGGGAATTGCATCCCAAGCTGCTTGGCACTGCTGGAGCTTCCTGCCTTCTTGTGTGTTCAGCCTCTGCCAATTTTGTGACGTTTCCCTAGATTATTTCAGTCTAAACATTTTGGGTTAACACAAATCTGCTGTTTTAAACAGCTCAAATTCACCTGCTTGTTTGGATAGAATGAGATCAGAGCAGCTTAAGTGTTTGGGAGAGCAGATCTGAAATGGCAGGAGGCTCTGGCTGGGAGCATCACTCTGTCCCTGGACCAGCTGGATTCTGAGCCCCAAGTGTTCTGTTTCCCCCAGGAGCATCAGGCAATGTGCTGAAGTTGCAGCATGTATTTTATTGCTGATATTTCCCTTAACCAGGGCTCTGTTGGAACATTAAACACAGCATCAGCATCCAGCTGTCAGGGTGGGTTCTGTGGGGTCACTTTTCCAAAGCATGGGCTACTACTTCCAGAAGGGTTAAACAAGGCCCTGCTTCAGCATGAGGTCACTTTAGGGACCTGCCAGCTGGGAATCTCTTGACCTTCTCATGAGGACTCTGCTGGCTTTGCCTAGGGCTGTGTGACCTCATTTAACCTTTTCCATGTATTTAAAACGGGTTTTCCAGCCTGGCACCATGGTGAGGGTGAGGTTGGTCTCTCTTGCTGTTGGGCCAGGTGGGGTGAAGGCATCGGATTCCTGATGCTTCCCACCCTTCCCTCAAAGTCTGGTTCCTTTCTTTTTCCTTATTTCATTCCCCTAGCACTGTGCTGTGGTTCCTTCCCGGTTTCCCAGTGCATGACTCGGATAAGGAAGGGTTTCCCCCTTGCATTGCAAAGCTGCTTAAGAACCCTCCTGTACCTTGCAGAGCAGGAGGAGGCACAGCCTCAGCAAGGTGGGTTCTCTGCCTTCACAGGGAAGAGATGTCCTCTCTGCACCGTTTCATGGAGATTTGAGCTGGAAATGGTCTGTGAATGGAAGGGAGGGTCCATTTGGGAGGGAGTGTGAGCACTATGTAATGTGAACAATCACTGAACAATAAGGTTATTTGAATGCAGATCTGGAAATCTCACCTCCAGCTGCTGATCCACCCGCTCATTAGTCCTGAGTGTCATAATTGCTTCACAACGGGCTGCTTTAAATGTCTATGTCCCTGTGGTAATCGGGGTTGGGAAAAGGAAGAGAGCTGTGGAAGGGTAGGACAGATTCTCCTGTCACCTGCACAACAGGACAGAACAAATCCCAGTGGGGATCAGGTAAGGGATTGCTTCTCTGGCTTCAGTGTGAGCAGTGGGCTGGAATGGTTTCAGAATGTTCAATAACATGTCAAGTTTTATTCTACACAGAGCAAAAGGGTGGGGGAAATGATTGGGACAGTTTTGTGTGCCTGTCTCCCCCTCTTGCCCGGCTGTTTTTGGGCATGGAATTGATGATAAACCACCAAAACCAAGTGTTTCCGTGTTGGACAACACCTGACTCTCAGCAGGAGCCTATGAGCAGTTGTAACACGGAGCAGTGAGGCAGAGGAGCAGGACCAAGAGATTTGCTCTTGATGTGAAGGTCTTGTGAAACCTCCTGTGTTCACCTGCGTGGTTGCAGTTCTGGCAGTGAAGCTCCACCCTGGGAAGGTATTTGCTTTGACAGCTGGACCTGGGCTGCAGGAGCTACTGGGAGAGGTTCTTGCCAGGAGTAGTCACATGTGGGTTCTCCCCACCCTCTCTGCTCTTAGCTGCTCCTCCTTTGGAGGTACCGTGCGCCTCCTGCAGTTTCGGCTCGTCCTTTCATGTCCTGTGCCCCTCCCTGGCTGCTCGTGGCGGGGGGGGGGACTGTGGCAGGGGAATGCTTGTCCATCTGCTTCTAACTGGAAATTGAGACATTCCAGGGTGCTGAGGGCTCTTCATTAATCCCTGGACCTGATGGTTGAGTTTCTTTTAATAACTTACTTTGCTTAGTGCAGCACTCTGACATCTTGGGTGGTAGACAGCACATAAGTGACATTCCTCAGAGCAGCTCGGGGAAGGGGTAGATATAAAGCAAGCTTGGTAATGCTCCCTTCAGCACTGTTCTCTTTGGAAAGGTGAGGGAAATGCCGTTGATGACACTTGGGCTTCAAATTCCATCTACAGCCCGTGCTTGGCAAGTGCTCGTGCCTGCCTGGTGAAGTTTGGGAATGCTCTGTTGAGCACAGTGAATACTGCTTGTTAAAATTGCATGTACACCTCCAGGGCTAAAGCTCTGGTCTCTGAAGAAAGTGCCTCTAAATATGCAGACATTTCCTCTTGGGTTTCCAGAAGCTTGAAATGGCTTTCTGCCCCCTGTGCCCCTCACTTCCATCCACCCTCCCTCCATCTCTGCAGAAAATCACAGATCAGTGCTGCCATGGTGTATGTTATTTCCCACCCAATTTCTCTCTTGTTATGAAGTCAGGGTTGTTTTTGTTTTTTTTTTGTTTCTTTTAAAATTTTATTTAAAAGCATCTCAGCTGCTGAACTGATCTTTCTTTTTCAAACAAATGTTGGCTGGTTCAGAGTGAGGGACTTTCTCTTACAGGACTGATTTAAACAAAAGTATAACCAACAAGTAAACAGTGGCTTAAACCCTCTCTGGTTTCGCTCTGTTGTTCTTCTCTTCCCTGTGTTACAGTGATCTTCCATTTGTTTGTTGAGCTCTGCAGTGCTCCTGTCTCTAGTGCTGAAGCTGAGGGATTCTGGCTCTGGAAATCCTGCCATGGGGTGGGCACCAGCTGGCTTCACTTAGCTTGTGTGCAGGTTTTGGTTTTTTTTTTTTTTTTTGCAGGCAGTGCTAGATTCTGCTCTTTGTAAGTGGTCCTCTGTGTTCCATCAGATACCCCAAAACAGCAACATGAGGCAAGGCAGGCTCAACAGTCCCCAGATTAGTGTTTTGTGCTCCAGTTCTGCTTCAAAAGTGGGTTTTTTTGAGTTGGGGGTGGGGTTTTTTTTCGTTTTGGTTTGTTTTTTTCACGTCCCTTCCCGCCTCCGTGTCCTTCTTGTGCTGTTCTCCAGAGACTCCTGTGCAGTAGGTGGAGCACAGGCCTGTATTGTGTCGCTTTCCTGTGGAGTTGTTGCTCTTGGCCAGCTTTGCTGCCCGTATTTATAGAAGGAAAATCAGAGAGGGGAAAATCCAGCACATGCAGCTGCTGGAATGGCTCTGGTGATTTCGGGGTGCAGACACCAGTTGTGAACATCAGCTCAGTGGGCTGGAAGGTGTTTGTGTTCATGTAATGACTTGTGTCCAGCACCTGCTGCTTCCAAATGAAGATGAGAAAATGTAGGGAAGTGGTTTGCATTCGTGGGAAAAGCTGTGACACTGCAAAATTAATTAAGTATGTGGCTGAGGGAGCTGGGGGAACTCAGCCTGGAGAAAAGGAGGCTTGGGGGGACCTTCTCACTCTCCCCAACTCTCTGACAGGCAGGTACAGCCATGTGGGGTCAGGCTCTGCCCCCAGGGAACAAGGAACAGAACAGGAGGAAACAGCATCCAGTTGTGCCAGGGGAGTTTCAGGTTGGACATCAGAAGGAATTTATTCATTTGAAGAGTTGTCAGTCCCTGGCACAGTCTGACCAGGGCAGTGGTGGAGTCCCCATCCCTGGAGGTGTCCAAGGAATGACTGGACACAGCCCTCGGTGCTCTGGGCTGGTGACAAGGTGGGGATTGGGCACAGTTTGGATTCAGCGATCTCAGAGGTCTTTTCCAGCCTTAACAATTCTGGGATTCTGTAATCTTTGACTCATCAGGAAGGCTCTTACCAGTTTCCCTTTGCCCTGTTTATGTTGAGAAGCCCACTTGTGTCTCCCCAAGCTGATGTGAGGGGTCAGTGGAGCCACAGATAGTCTTGTTCCCTTCTTTGCATGAATGTGTGCAACCATTCCCAGTGTGAAGTGGGTTGGTGGGAGATGGGAGCTGTTACCTGCAGCACAGAAGTAATTCTTTATTCTTTTCCTTCTTTTCTGTGCAGCTGAAGAGGTGGATCATGCCCCAGGTGATGCCAGCATGGGGGTAGATGTTTTGGAATCAGGTGACACCACACCTCCTACAAAGAGGAAAAGCAAGTTTTCAAGCTTTGGCAAGATTTTCAAACCCTGGAAGTGGAGGAAAAAGAAAAGCAGTGACAAATTCAAGGAGACTTCAGAAGGTAAAGTAGCAGGGACTGGGTGGGTGTCCCTTCCTCCATCCATCTGAGAAGGGCTTGCTGTCACAAGTCAGTGCTGATGTGTAAGAAGGAAAATGGGACTTTGGTGATCAGCTGGCACCTGCAATCTCCCCAGAAACGCCTTCCCATGAAGCTGTAGTTTCAGACAGGTTAATTGCTTTCTTTCAAGGAAGCTCCCCAAGCAGCTGTGGGGAGAGAGGTTTTGCTCCATGATCAGCAGTGCAGTGTGAAATGCAGGTCTGAACATGCAGTTCCTCCTCTCTCCTCTTAATCCATGCAGAAACAGTGAAACTTGAAGCCCTTTTATTTCCTCTAGAGAATCTCTTTAAAAGAAAAAAAAAATCTTGAACTTCAAGCTTGCTCTGTTTTCTGAGTGCTTTTTTTCAATTTAATATCAGTTTTAGAACGAAAGATTTCTATGCGAAAGCCAAGAGAGGAGCTGGTAAAAAGAGGGGTTCTGTTGGAAGAGCCTGAGCAGGGTGAGTCTGCAAATGAACTTCTCCTGTCTGTGTCTGTGTAGCTGATCCTCCTCTGGCCAAACCTCACCCGTGGGAGACAAATCTAACGGCTTTCTGCTGAAGTGATTTCTGTCTGCCTTACCCTTTACAATGCTCTCTCTTGTCTGTTTTCCCACCTGGGAGGAAGGCAGCCTGCTCAGGGAGGAAGATGGTGCCACATTCAGGGTAGAAAAAAGGAAAACAGAGGTGCTTCCACTAATCTGAAGACTTTACGGAAGTCTGTTATTGCACATGCAATAGATGACTTGACTCATGTTGGACTCTGCATTGCAGCAGGGAATTGGTGACTGCTCCATGATGGAGGGTGGATACAAAAGCTGCTGGAGATACATGATTTCAGTTACAACTTCTTGTGCTGCAGCACAGCACTGGGCTCACTAACCTGTGACACAGGAGGAAGGGCAGGACTGAGAGAAGAAAAACCCTTGATGGCATACAGTGTTTTGTGATTTGTTGATAATTGACTCGTTGATAATAAAATCAAGGGCTCTCAGCTCCAGCTGGTTGGGTTGCTGTGCTGTCCTCTGCAGGTGACTGGACACCAGCTGTTTCAGAAGCCAGAAAGAAGCTGGAATAGCTCCATGGTGGTTGAGTCAGCTCTCTCCACCTCTCCTCTCCTCTGTCTTCTGAGTGTTTTCTCTTTGTTTCTCTCTCCTCCCGTCTCCTTGCAGATGGTGAAGAGCCAGAGAAGCTGAACCCACCTGCACTGAAGAATGGCCACACTGTCCCCATTGGGGGCCCTGGGGTCTGTGACCTGCCCAGCCAGGAGGAAGAGGCCACAAAGACATCCAGCCTTAGGAAGCCTGTTCCAGTGGAGGAACCAAAGAAGAGGCAGGGTAAGAAACCAGATGTGTGCAAAATCAGGGCTTCACATTCTCCTGTAACCAGTTTTGAATTCTCATCTGATCCTTCCCACTCTCAGTAGGCCCTCCAGTGCCTTAAGTTGAGCTGCCTCCCTTTGCAGGCTCCTCCAGCAGCCACCCTGGCCCGGAACTGGAGCCACCTCAGGAGCCACATGTTCCCAGGCAACCTCTGCTTCCTCCAAAAAGACCTCCCTCCACTTCCCAGGAGGCAAACGAAGTGCAGGCACAGGATCCAGCACCTTCCAGCAGCACTGCAAGAACTGCCCCCTTCAGCACAGCGTCCACGTCAGCAAAGACAGTCAATTCCACAGCTGCTCCTTCCCCAGCCCCCAGGACTCTGCTCCCTGCTCCTGCCAGTGCCAACACTACTGCTCCCACCAGTGCAACCAGCACAGCTCCTGCCAAACAGCCTCCTGTCCCTCCTCCCAAACCCGTCAACAGAAATAGCAACTCACTAATAGGTAAGTCACTCCATAAGCTGGTTTTTGTACCCTGAGATGTTCTGGAGCCACTTCCCTTCATAAGGGAAGATTTTTAGTTGCATCAAAATGTCTGACCATCTTTCCTGAAAACAGTCCAGTTTGGACTCAAATCTGTCAGTGTGTAGCCAGGACACACATGTTCTGGGAACAGTGTAGTTACTGGAGTCTTCTGCCGTGAGCTATCCAGTCTGTTCCCAACAGCTACCTGCAGGAAGGAATCCCTGCCTGCCTGTTCTCTGTCAACTCTAAGGCAGTGTCTAAATGTTGATGCTTCACTGGGGGCTGGGATTCAGCTGGGATTGGGGAATGGTGGATGAGGTTTTGCTTTGTGAGAGTGTGGTTAGTGACAATTCTGTCTTTCAGCTGCTCTTGGAAAAAAAGCAAACCAACAAACAAACCCAAGCAATCCACATCACACCAAACAATGTCTGGTGTGGCTGTCACTGCCAGGCCATGTGGTTTCTTAGGGCAGAGACCAGGAGCTGGCAGGGATAATTCAGACTTCCCTGGTTATACTCAGGCACCTCCTCTAAGATCTATGGCTGGGCTATTGGCATATGGGTCTTGTCCCTGTGTCTTGTCCTATGGATAAATCAGCTCAACTGTAATTTGAAATGAATCTTCCCGTTTAGAGAATTAAATATTTTCATCTCTGTAACTTTTCTAAGCAGAAGATTTGGCGAGAGCTTCTTAAAGCTCATTTAGTCTCTCTTCTCTGTGGGATTTCTGGAGATCTTAAAGATGCAACATTGAGGGTTGGGATGACTTCCATGCAGCAATGGCCTGTTGGCATTTCAGGCAGTTCTTTCACAGACACCTCCTAATCTTTGGACAGGGTTAGCAGAGGTTAGCACAGATGAGGAGGGAAGCTCCTGGAAAGATCAATCTGACAGGTCTGCACTGTTACCACAGAAACTGGAGGTGTTAGCCAGGTGTGGTTTGAGTGCTGGATGTGCAAGTTGCCATCTGAAATAGCCTGGGCCACTGCTTTCAGTGTGGGTGGATGGCTCTGCTCTGCTTGGGGCTCATCTTGCTCTGGCAGGTTTTGCAAGTGACCTTGGTATGGTATTAACAACCCCCATGTGCCAGACCAGCTTGATTAGCCTGACCATGCTTGAGCGCTCCATGAAATACCTTCTTGTTTTCTTTAAGCTGCTTGCACACACTGCAGGTGGCATTTGAAATGCCCCAGCGCTGATGGTAGGAGGTACTTGTGGAGCAAAAAATGTGCCTGGAAACAGCAGTGTATCCAATGTGTTTAGAGCCATCCTGCCTCTGGGCTGGGAGCACCTGGGGATGTGCAGAGGAGGAGAGAACCAGCAGTTCTCTTTTGTCTCCTGGGTATGAACACAGATTTAAAGGAGGCTCCACAGCCCTCCGGTCTGGCATGCTGGAGCTTCGGTGTTGCTGTGTGAGTCTTGTGTTGTCACTGTTGTTGAACAGCAGGAGTGGAGTCGGCTTTGTGAGCTCTCCAGGGGTCTTTGATGCCTACTCTGACTGCAGGGGTGTCCTTCTGTGCCACTGTTACAGCCTGAGGCAGGGGAGGGTGTCACTGTGCAGGTCACCCCTTTGTCTGTTCCCAAGATGCTCATTCCCTGAGCAGTTCTGGTGTCTCAAGCAGCAACTTCCTTCTGCCAGCTCCTCACTCCCTTTCAAATTTTGCTCTTACCCAGTGGTGCCTAAAGCCTGGTCCTGCCAGGCTCAGAGCACTGCTCAGGAGACACTGGAGTCCCTTGGGTGAGAGCTGAGGGCACTCTATTTTGCACAATCTGGCCCTTAATCTACAAGGGGAAAGTCTAAAAATGCTAAACATGTCACAAATGTTCCCACCTCTCTCCAGTTATGTGGCCTTATCTCTCCCACTTGCAGCACCCTCTCGTGGTGTCTGCACTGCACATTCCCCCAGCTCTGTTCTGGGGACATCCATGTGTCACTGTCACCTGCTCCAGGGAAATGTGCAGCAAGTCTCAGCCGCTTTAGGCAAAGCCTCTACAAGCCCCAGAAGCTATGGATACATGGATGTTGAAAGCTACAAACTCCTAAAGCAAGAGCAGTCTTTACTGGTGCAATTTCCCTAGTAACAGAGAGGGGGTTTGAGGATCTCACGACTGCCCACTGTAAGCATTTTTCTTGTCTCTATTTCTTCCTCTCTTCTCTATCAAGCAGCAAATGCTTAAGCTAATGGCTTTAGGTATTTTTGGAAGTTTTTCTAGTTACTTTGTAGTGGCAGATGAATTTATATGGGGCTTAAGGAGCAGAGTTCAGAGGGAGTAAAGCAGAACCTCATCCTGAGGAGTTGCTGGAAGTGCGATGTTCTTGGGCTGGGTCTGATGAATGAATACAACTGGGGGGAGCACACTGTTGCCTGCAGCTGTGCTGATTTTTGCCTTTGAGCAAAAAGTAAGACTTCAAGACTTTTTCAGTCTTCCCAAGAAGTTCTTTAACGTGCAGGGGAGCTGTTAACACAGCCGGAGTCTGGGGTGTCCTGGATGTCTTGGATTCTTTTATGCTGTAAATACAGCCATAAAGTGCTCACATAGCTGCATTCCTGGGCAGGTTCCTGTGCTGTCTTTCAGGGGCTGGTGCCATTTCTCTCTCTCTAAAGAAGGAGGATGTACAAACCTGTCTCAGCCTGCTCATTTTTGGCTGCTCTCCCAAGTGTTACCTTTGCTGCTGGAAGGACAAAACTAGAGCCTTGCAACCTGGCTATTTCTAGTATGATAATCCAGTAAAAAGTAGCAGAGAATGCTTAGTCCAAGGCTCTGAATGCATTGCTGTGCTTTTTCCATACTGGTGAAGGTTATCTGGAAAATATCCTGTTCAACATTGTGGCTTTTGTGGTTTTTATTTTCAGCTGAGCTTTCCCAAGTAATGACCAGTGGTACAGCCTTGTCCAAGCCTTCCCCTCCTCTCCCCCCAAAGAGAGGCCTCCTGCCTAACAACACGTCAGAGGCTGTCCCCTCCAAGCCCCCAAATGACAGGACAGTGACAGTGAGTCACCCTGCACCAGTTCCACTGCCCGTGCCCTCAGCTTACCCACCGCCTTCGTCCTCGCCGCTGCTGCCCACCCACGTACCACCGGAGCCTCCACGCGTGGCCCTGCCCACCTCCACCCCTGCCCTGGATTCACCGTGCTCTCTGGACCTGCCTAAGGAGACTCCTCCTCCTCCTCCTGCTGAAGAGTTCAGGTCCATGGAAATGTCGAAGAGGACGGCAGAGCAAGGGTTTGGTGAACCCCCCGTGCTGCCTCGGCTGCCCCAGATCCCCCTGCACATTCGTATCCAGCAGGCTCTGGCCAGCCCCCTGCCTGTCACCCCACCTCCCGAGGGGTCCCACAGGGCTCACTCGCTGCTCTTTGAGAACGATGGTTTTGGAGAAGACAACGGCACCCTGGGCAGGACAAGATCTCTTCCTGTCACCATTGAGATGCTCAAAGTGTGGGTACCTCTTTATGTGTGTGCTGGCTCTCCCAGCTCCTGCAGCACTGTGATGGTGGGGATGGCTCTGGGCAGGGCTTTGGTTTCTGCTGAAACCAGTTTCCCTGTTGGCCAAATCTGTATTTCAGGCTCTTAAGAGCCAGTGCATCTTCCCCATGAAATTACCCCTGGTTTTGGGATTTTATTGCTCACAAAGGGAAATGGGTTCCAAACTACAAACACAGGCTGATGCCAGGAATCCAGGCCTGGACTGTCTGTAACTGCACCAAGACCAAACAAAGTCCTACATTCCATCCATCTGTGGCCTTCCTTAGCCTTTCATTTTGCTAAACATAAGTGGGGAAAGGACTGTCTTGTGTTATAGCAGAGCTGAATCTCCACAAAGTAGTGCGGTCAGAGGGCTGTGCCTCTGTCATTTCCTCAGCCAGAGCCCCCTGTGCTTTGAACAGAGGGGACAGTGCAGGATGCTGCAGTGGCTCTTGCACCTCTGGTTTCTGGGCTTCCCTGGAGAGGACAGCTAAGGACGCATTGATTCTAGGGATATTCTGCAGCCCCTGTGCCATGTGTTCAGAGGTGTAATAGCATGCTTCTTGTTAGTCCAGATGATGAGGAAGAGGAAGATGATGACCAGGAAGAGGAACAGAGTTCAGGTCCTCGTGTGTATATTGGAGATGTGCCATCTGTCACAGTCATCCCCAAACTGGTACCTCAGGTCCTCCCAGAGGAGCAGGAAGGAGACGAAGGGACAAGCGACTCTGACTCGGAGGGGCCCATCCTGTATAAAGATGATGAGGACGAGGAAGATGATGAAAGCCATAACAGTAAGGCTTTGACATTGCAGGTGGCTTTTTTATTGCTCTCTTGAACTCGTGCCTGGCTGCACTGAGATCTGGATCAAAGCACTGCTTCCCACAGTGCTTCAAAGCAGCTGGTTCCTGGTTGCATGATGTAGCACATGTCCTCTGCCTTGCGTTTTCCAGGGCTCTGCAGCCAAGCCTGTGCACTCACCTGCTGAGTGCACCCCTTCAGCTGCAGATGGCTCCTATGACAGCCTGTGCTGTCCCAGCCCCTGAGGTAGGACAGCAGTAGGTGAGCATGTGGTGTCACACAAAAGTGCTGGCTGCTGCTGTGCAGTGAGTGCAGAGCTTGGGAAGAGCAAGGACAGAGGACAGCTCTCCCTTAGGGAGAGCACAGCTCCCAGGGGCACAGGGCTGGGATTGCTGTGGCAGGCTCAGCAGCCTTGAGCTGCATCCTGTTGCTCTCCCTCCCCACAGGCATGCTGGCCAACAAAGTGAAGAGGAAAGATACACTGGCTATGAAGCTGGGGAGCACAGCCACACCACAGGAGGAGAAGATCGTCTTCCCTCGGAAGAGCAAGGAGGAGTGGAACGAAATCCGCCAGCAGATTGGGACGACGCTGATCAGGTACAGATAATGATGGTCATCAGTGTGTGCAGAGTGGGACTGGACAAAGTTGGCGCCTTGTCTGAGCAGCTTGTGCTGGAATAGGGTGGGTGGTTGGGCACAGCAGCAGGAGCAGGGCTGGGAGGTTGAGTGTTGCTGTTCCTCCTCCGTTAGAAAAGTTGGGAGTTCCCTGGAGTTGAACAATACCCCTCTTGACAAGCCCCCGTTTCCAGAGGTTAAATGGACTGAGAGGGGAAGATCTCAAGGATTATAGACAAGTAGAACACAGATGGTATAAAAAGGTGTGGATGGATGCAGGGTGGGTGCTGGTGATGGATGAAGCTGGGACTGGTGACAGTCCAGGCTCTGCTGTCAGAGCTTCTTGCAAAGCTCCTTCTGAGCTGGAGGCCCCATAACCCTTCCAAAAACTGTGCCAGTGGCTGAGCAGCTGTTTGAGCAGAGCATAGTGTGAAACAGGGCAGCAGTGATCCTCAGTGGTGAGTGGGGAGTATGGAGGAGGCTGTCTAGTGCACTGAAACCAGGCAGTTTTATCCTTCATCTGCTACTGATGAGTGACCAGATGCAACATTCTGCACTTGTCACACTTCTCTTCAGGCGACTGAGTCAGAGACCAACTGCAGAAGAACTGGAACAGAGGAATATTCTTCAACGTGAGTAGCACTTCTCTGGTGGTCCTGAGAAATACCATAAGTTCACCTTTAACATTTTAATGTATCAGGTGGGGATAGTTTTAAATTGAAAGAGATTTAGATTAGATGTTAGGAACAAATTCTTCACTGTGAGGGTGGGCAGGCCCTGGCACAGGTGCCCAGAGAAGCGGAGGTTGCCCCTGGATCCCTGGGAGTGTCCAGGGCCAGGCTGGACAGGGCTTGGAGCAATCTGGGATAGTAGAAGGTGTCCCTGCCCATGGCAGGGGGTGGAACTGGGTGATCATTGAGGACTCTTCCAGCCAAACCCATTCTGGGATCGTATGATTATGGACTGAAAGCTGTCCCATGCCTGCCACCTCAGAACAGAATGTGGGCTGGTTCAGACTCTGCTGTTGCACAGCAAGGACTGGTAAAGGTGTTCTTGTTTGAGCTGGATTTTATTTGTGTTCCAGACATTACAGCATTGCATGATCTCTAAAGCAGCAGTGCATCACGAAGTCAGGACTGTTTCTCTTGGCCATATCTTGTTCTGCAAAACTTTTTAAATAAACATCTCGAGGAAATGGGAATGTCAGTTCAGGAAGTTTCCATTTAAAATATTTATCTGTGCTGTTATTTTCTTCTAAACTATAATAGCTTTGTGAAGGAACGAGCTGCACAGTGGCTTGGGTGTATTTTGGCTAAATGGCCATTAATCTTTGACATGAATGACTCATTGGTGCTGCGTAAGGCGCATATTTGCCCCTGCCAGTTCAGGAGGTGACACAGGGTATTGAGTTGTACTGTGCTCTCTGCCTGTCCTAATCCTTTAGATCTGTAGATAACCTGATCCAGCTCAATACTCTCCTTTGTTCAAGCCTAGAAAGCACTTTTCAAAGCCTGATGCTTACATGAAATATGTTTCTTTTCCCCTTGGCAGCGAAAAATGAAGCTGACCGTCAAGCTGAGAAGCGTGAGATCAAGCGCCGGCTCACCAGAAAGGTACTGCTGGCTCCCATGGCGATGGCCACCTGACAGGGCATGATGGCAATGAGCACGGTGTGGGTACCGTGCTGTGTGGGAAGTCACAGGGCTCTTGTGTAAGTGTCCCCAGTGCCCTCGCACTGCAGTGACTTTGGAATGTGGACTGTCACCCACGGTAAGCCGTGGGCACCAGGGCCGTGTTTGTCAGTGACAGATCTGAGCTGGCAGCAAGTGTAAAAAGCAAGATGAGAACTAAATTTGGCACCTGACACTTGAAAGGTTTGCTGGCCTGGCTGCTTTAACACAGTGCTTCAGCAGCCACGGCTTTACAGCAGGCTCCCTAAAATCCATTTCTAAAGTAACATTGGTGTGGGAGCTGAGCAGAGTAACAGCTGCTTTTAGCTGTTACATCCAAGTTACTTGTGATTGTTACTCATGGCTGGGAAAAGCTTCCCCAAAGCCTGTGGGTGTGAAGTGTGAGTGCTGCCATTGCTGAAGCTGTGTTTAGGGGTGTCATGAAGGGCTCACCCTTGTAGCAGCTGTTCCCACTCCCCTCAGTGTCCTTCTCCATGACAGAGTTCTGCCCTAGCCTGGCTTTGTGATCCCAGTGGTGGCAGTATCCAGTCTGTAAGAGGTTTACCTGTTCCCTTGCAGACTGCGAGCAGGATCTGGTAGTGTCTGTGGTTAAGACACAGTGTGGCACAGTGAGGGAACTGGTTTTACTTTTGTTTGGGGTGCTTAGTCCTGGATCTGCTTTGTGGACAAGGCTCAGACTAACCTCCTTTGTTTTTGCTGGTGTTCAGCTTAGCCAAAGGCCTACAGTGGCAGAGCTGCAGGCCAGGAAGATCCTGAGGTTTAATGAATATGTGGAAGTAACAGATGCTCAAGACTATGACCGGCGAGCAGATAAGCCATGGACAAAGCTGACACCAGCTGACAAGGTAACTGGAAGTGTCTTGTCCCCATATGGGAAGGGGAGCCTTTGCAGAGTGTCCCATGCAAAAGAGTGTGAGCAAAGGAGATCTGCTCTGTTCCTCTGGCTTCACCTCTTCCTCTTTCCCTCTGCCACCCCACCTGTGTCCCTTCACTTGCATGTGCTGTCCCAGCTCTGCTTCCTGCTGCCTCATGGCAAGGTGGAGCCCAGGTGGGCAGTCTCAAGACCAGCATGGCTTCTGCCTCAGCTTCTGAGTGATGTAAGAAGCATAAAATCATGGAGTTGTTAAGATTGGAAAAGCCCTTGAAGATCATGGAGTCCAACTGTTTACCCAGCACCACCATGTTCACCACTAAACCATGTCCCCAGCTGTCCCATCTGCACATTTTTGAATACTTCCAGGGATGGTGATTCTACCACAGCCCTTTCCATGAAGAAATTTTTCCTTGTATCTCATCTAAACTTCCTCTGGCTCAGCCTGAGGCCGTTTCCCCTTGTTCTGTCACTTGTTACCTGGGAGAAGCGACTGACGAACCCCCGGCTGTCTTGACCCTACTGTCAGGGAGTTGGAGAGAGTAAGGTCCATCCCGAGCCTTCTTTTCTCCAGGCTCAGTCCCTCCACCTTGCTCAGCTGCTCCTGGTGCTCCAGACCCTTCCCCAGCCCCATTCTTTTTTCTGGACACAGCAAGGATACTGGGTATTGGTCATAGCAGTGCAGTTCCCTGCAGGCTCAAGAAGCTGGCAGGGAACCATCTGTCTTTGTCCTCCCCGGCCACCTCTGGGGACTGCCCAGCCCTCATCGCAGAGTGGCTGATTAAATTCAGGTAGGTGTTAATGGACTATGAAAGCTGGGGTGGCCGCTGCAATCTGAGCCCTTTCCTTTCCCAAAAAAATCTCCCTCTCTGTGCAGGCTGCTATCAGGAAGGAGCTGAATGAGTTTAAGAGCTGTGAAATGGAAGTGCATGAGGAGAGCAAGCAGTTCACCAGGTGAGAATGTGTTAACTTAGAGTTTTGGTCTTGTTAGAGCTGTCAGAGCTGTGCTGCAAGGACAGTGCTCATTGGCAAAACACTAAAACCTTAGAAAAATTATTTGTGCAGCACTTGGAGATTGAATGTCCCTTTCTGTCTCAGTCCTGGGGGGTGACTGGAGCGGTAGCAGACACAAAGTGGGTTGTTTTTCCTTAAACTGGGGCTTCATCCTGAAGGCTCAGTGACCAGTGTCTAGTTTGAGGTGTATCTGAAAGTAGTGTGAAGCTGCAGCTGGGGCTAGAGATGTGTAGCCACAGCTACAAAACACCTTGCTAATGAGTTACCTTGGATGTAATCTGTGGAGTTACCTCTGGATCATGGCTCAAGTGATTCCTTTCCTTCCAGCTCTGTGAGGCAAAGTTGAATGCAGAGCACAGGAGGTGAAATTGTTTGATGTTAACAGCTTCCCTGAGGGCTGAGAGTTCTGAGATAATTCAATTTACTCTCTTTGGCCATCTGTAGTGCCCAAGTAACCATTTAATCTGAGTTCCAGGGATAACACTCAATTTTTCACTTGGCTTTCAGATACCATCGCCCATAATATTCCAAGGAGGGAGCAAGAAACCCGGGAGCGCTGGAAGTTTTCTGCACCCCTCTCCTGGGCAATACAGTGAGGGTGGAACCTCAGCTCTTCCAAGATTTGCCTTCCAAACATATCCAGAATAGGGCTTTCGGCCAGGGAAGGGGAATCCTGTCTGAATGTAGCATTTCACTGGAACAAACACATCTCATGCCGTCAGGCTGGAATTGACACTATACCTCGCGTGGCTCAGCAATATGACTCTGCCAGGACCGTGCCCAGGGAAACGACCCCTTCCTTCCCAAGCTGTACAGACTTGTCTTGGGGGTGCAATTCCTCATTTCCTCCTCCTTTCCATCAGGAAGGGAGGGAAAAAAAAGGCAGCTCTAATATTGGGAAGCTGAGGAGAGCATGTGCTCAGAAGCATGTGTGTATATATTAGCTGTGTACAGAGAACCCTGGCAGACAACTGACATGGCACTCGTTATTTTTTGGGGGTTTTGCTGGTTTCTGTCATGTCCTTAATGCCCTGAATCACTACTGACCAACGGTTTGTTGTCCTGGAAGGGAATTGTATAGATATTAACATATGCTGCATCTTTTTGTTAAAAAAAAAAAA
>VWZS01003935.1:218272-301103 GCA_013397075.1 Rhabdornis inornatus
AGAGAGAAAAAACCCCAACAGATGTATAAAACATTCGCTCTGCACTCTCTCACACTTGCTGTGATCTTAATAACAGATCTTGATATATCTAGGCTTGTTTAACAAATTACAGAACCAGGAAAAATGACTGTTGCCTTTTTAAAACTTTTTAATTTGGGGAAACTGTGAGAGTAGTCAGTTGTTTTTATTGTGGCTTTCTCTCAGATGTTTTTTACTCTTGCAAATCAGGGTTGAAGCTTGCCTTTTTCTCATTTTTACAGCTAAACCTACTGGAAACTTGATAATTTCACTGTGTGGGTCGAAAGGAGGGGAAGAATAGGTTTAAAAAGTGACCTTAAAAAGATGGTATTTCTCTTTTGAGAGAAAAATTCTTCCTCAGTGCGGGTTTAGAAAAAAAAAAAAAATCTAGTAGGGCCACTGCTGTATTATGCACAAAACTAAACTATGTGTGAGATGCCACTTGTGCGGAGTCCGGGACAGGGAGGGAGAGAAGAATTTTGTCTTGTTCACAGACCAGTGTGGCAACCCGCCGGCCATGGCCCAGCATCCGCCGGGGGCTTTTCCCTCACAGCATCCCCTGTACAGCTGCCATTGCGTTGTATATCAGTCTCCTCAGTAAATAGATTTTAATTATTAAATAAAACTATTTTAGAATTCTTTTTTTCTTAAACTCTGCTTGTGTGGTCGTGTCTTTTCAACTGCTCTCAGTAGGGGCGTGACCAGCGGCTCCTGAGGGGAGGGGGGGTAGAGGGCGGCTCAGACATGGCGGCGCCTCCCCTGAGGCCGCGGCTTTTCGCGCTCTTCTAACTGCGCGTGCGCCAACCGCTCTTCCGGCCACTGCGTAGTGCCGCTGCCTCCGCCCCTTTCTCCAGGTGTTGGCGCTTATGTCCATATAGGGTTTATCTCCGCCCCTCGCGCAGAACGCGTGCGCGCATTTTAGCCCCGCCCCGCGCCCTATAAAAGTCGCCGCGCGGGGTGAACAGGCCTCTTTTACTCTGGGGAGCGGCGGTGGTGTGGGTAGGTGCAGTCGACTTTTACCTTTTTTATTCTTTTTACCCTTTCCTTGCTTTAGCGTGAGCTTCTAGTGGCCGACGGCGCCGCGCTGTCAGCGGATGCCCGCTGCATCCCCGTTTAAACGCTAAAATATATCATGAGTTACTCGTGGCTGTGGGTGCTGCGGGGTCGCCCTGTGCCACCTCGGCCGCTCCTCAGAGCCGTTTCCTTTTCCTACAGGTTCCACCAAAGCTTGTTAAGCTTGCTTGGTCCAGCTCGCTCCGGCGTGAGTATCCGTCATGTGGCCACGCCGCGTGGTCGGGGGAGCGGGGACGCGCGGGGGGGGGACAGTAAAGGTGGTTAAATTTTTAAAACAAAGATCCGACGTGGATATCCGGAGAAGTCGCTCTCTCTCGGCTCTGTCCGTGTGGCGCACGGGAGCGCAGGCCCTCGGGCCCGTGACGTACAGTCCCTTTCCACGACGTCGGAGAACAAGCCGGGCCCCGAGCCTGCAGCCTGCATATTCCTACTGCTTCTCTGAGCCCTTGGGCCGTGACAGAGGAGACAAACCATGCAGGAAACACTGACACAAGGGGTGGGACGGGGAACACGTGCGGAGGTGGGAGGGAGAAACAAAAAACCAGAAGGTCCTGAGCAAATGCTTAAAGTACCTTGTTTTTTTAATTTCCAGTACCAAAATTGGCAAAGTTTAAGTGGAGCACGATTGTTGAAGGTAATAACTGCGTTTAAAACGTTATAGCTCTTTACCTTAAAACCGTATTTCAAGTAAGTTTTAGCTGTTTTGTATCGGCTTAGTGAAAAAATTATAATCCAGATCATATAGGTAG
Organism: Rhabdornis inornatus; assembly: GCA_013397075.1. Classification (NCBI taxonomy): domain Eukaryota; kingdom Metazoa; phylum Chordata; class Aves; order Passeriformes; family Rhabdornithidae; genus Rhabdornis; species Rhabdornis inornatus. The sequence goes on from VWZS01003935.1 coordinate 220,114, forward strand.
TGATAATAAAAGTTCAGACTGCACGCTTCTAGTTTCTGCGATTGTGTTTGATTTTGGATGGATGGGGAAAAGAAATGATTTCTGAGTCTTAAAGGGGGAAAAAAATCCGGTAATGAATCTTAAAAGGCAGGAAAAAAAATCGCTGGATATAAACTTACTTAGTGAACTTAAAGGTCCTTTTGTGTAATTGTGATACGAGAAAAAAGCAGGTGAAAAAAATAAAACTTTCGTAAAATATTGCAGAAACTGCTGGGGCGAAATGACAAAGAAAAATCCGCCTTTAGTGGGAGAGGGTGAGTATATTAAAGAGTGCTCAGTTAGGTGGGCAGACACTGCCCAAGTCCTGTTTGTGCACCGTGTAGTTAAAATGTAGCCGCCGGGATCAAGACGCGGTGGAACCAGGAATGCGTGAATGTAGTGGTCTTTTAAAGCATGTGCTTGGAGCACTAAAAATAACGTGTGTGCCTGGTCCTTTGTGGGACGTGCACTTCCTGGATTTTATGGAGCAGTGGAGCTGGGCATGGAATTAAGCACGGTATCAGTAAGCGGAATGGGCAGGAAAGACAATCCACGGGATGTGGGATTGGCCAAAGTGCAACTGGAAGGTCAAGGGCAGATGTGGGGTTGGCTTGTCCCACATTAAGGAGCTGCTTTCAGGGCACTTTAAACTGGGGATGCTGGGGAAGGGGGGTGCAGGGGTAAGGGATAAATAAAGAAGGTTTGTGCTTTCCTGTGGACTATACTTTACAACCTTCCTATTGATTCGATTTTGTGGGGCCAGGATATTAAAGGGAAGGTGGTACTGAAGGTGGGTGGATTATGGGCTGTGGGTGGAAGCATCAGTCCGTGTGTTTAGGCCCTGAAATACAGCCCTTACTCTCATTTTGGTAATTTAAGTCTGTAGCTTGCTGCAGTAGACAGCTCAATAAACTGAACTTGTTTTGGCTTGGTGTGTGTTTTTGTTGAGATACCTGAACATTTAAGAAAAGCTTCGTGTTCTTGGTGATGCCTCTCCCTTGTGTGGACGTGTGATTCTTGTGTGCTGCTGACACATCTCAAGGAAGTAAAGGGATGGGAATGCACTGTGACACTGTTTGGGCTGGATGAGGAGCAGGTCGTACTTTCGGTCCGGGTTTGGATCATCTCTGGGCACAGAACGCTTCATGTCCTTTATGGCTGAGTCAAGAAGGGTTCATTGGGTCTTTTATGCTGGGGTGTGGCTTGAAGGGGGCGGGGGAAGCAGGCAGGGGGGTCACATCTCGCCCTTCAGTAATGGGAGTGGTGGTGATGGGAGGGTTTAGGGGAGGTTCTGGTGTGGGTTGATGAGACTGGCGCCAGTAGTTGGCCGGATGTCCTGTCCTGGGCCATGAAGTCTCTTAAGAAAAGGATCAATGGCTGCGTATCTGCTCATCAAGTAAGTCCCAACACGAGCCTGGTATTAAATACTCAGTGGTGATGCTTCTCACATGGGCTGTTGAGTGACCCCTGGGGATCAGGGTCTGTAATCAGGTGAGACTGCTGTTCCAGCTAAGATCTTAATTGGAAACTTGCTATTATGGCCAAATGCAGGCCTTTGGACTGGAACATCAGAATTAATCAGTAAAATAAGGGCGATCCATCCTATTGAAGGGGAAGTTTGCTGTCTTCCAGTTAAGCTGAGAAGTTTAGTCTGGTTCCTGTTTCAAGAGTAGAAGTGTATTTTCTACATTAAACAGCAGTCGGTTGCTGGAAAAGGTAGAAGCTCAGACTTGCTGGATTTCAGTACTGTGCGTTGAATTGCCGTTTCTTGCAGCAGCTCTGTTCCATCACAGCTGGCCGCGGCCTTGCAGGCTGGAGGTATCTCTGGAGGTTAGAAGCAGGCTGAGTTACTCAGATGGATTTATTGCATGGGGGCCAACATATGGCTAACTGCGAGCCCTGCCTTGTGCTGCCTGTCTTCGTGTGTTTTCCTGTCCCCTTGTCCCCCTTGTCGTCTCCCTTGTCTTTCCCCTTGTCCCGGAGTCCTGTCCCCTCCTGCCTGCGGGGCTGACCTGGCCGCGGGGCCGCCGGCCGGTAGTGGGCGCAGCGCAGCGGTGAGCCCCCGGCGCGCGCCTCTGCGCATGCGCAGAGTGGCGCGCGGCGGGGCCGGCGGGCGGTGAGGGAGCGCTGCGGGGTCGGGCCGGGAGCGCGGCGGGAGGGACCGGGGCGGGACGGACATGGGAACGCGGGGGCCCCGGCGAGCCCCGGGCCGCCCTCGGCGCAACCGACCGGGTCGCAGGGAGAGCTATAGGCGGCGGGAGAAGCGGCCGGTTCGGGCCGTGGCCTGCGCGGCCCCACGTGAGGCGGCGCCGCGGGGAATTCGAACGGTGGGAAGGGGCGGGGGGCGGTGCTCCGGCCATGCGGAATGGGACGGGGGTGAGGACGCGGACACGGCTCGGCCCTGATTCTTCCCTTTTCCCCATTCCCCATTTTCCCTCTTGTCCTTTCTTTTTCCCTTCCCTCTCCTTGCCTGCCTGGACCTGAAATCTGGAGAGGTTCACAATCTGCATGAGGTAGGGAGTGTGGATAAAACAAGCGAAAACTTTACATTTTCCCAGAGCAGGAGAAGGAATCAGTGTTCAAATCTCAACTCAGTCACCAGTCCCCCAGGTGGATTTTTAATATGTGAGGGGACACCCCAAACAGTGAACAGTGTGGTGGGCGACCCTTAGAGGCTCTTTTTGGCGTTTAGATTCCAAGATGCCAGGGAAACGCAGTGCGAAGAACCCAGTGCCAGAGGGGTCTCCTGAGACAAAGAAGGTTAAAGGTAAGAAAAATCCATGGGAATTTTCCTTCTGCTTTCCCAGGGGTGATTTTTACCGGGAAATTTGTACCCCCACATGTTCTTTCTCCCCCTCCCACCCCACAGTCAGCCACCCATCACACCGCTCACAGCCTGGGCTGGTGCTGACACTGGGCCAGGGTAATGTCGGCCAGCTGGGCCTGGGTGAGGACATCATGGAGAGGAAGAAGCCAGCTCTGGTCACGCTGCCGGAGATGGTGGTTCAGGTGGAAGCTGGAGGAATGCACACGGTGTGCCTCAGCCAGACAGGAAAGGTGAGTGCAGTGAGTTCTGGGATGTGTTCTGTAGCAGAGGGTAGGAATCAGCCACTGTTCTGCCCACATCTTCTTCCAGCTCTGGGGGTGAGCGTGGTCTCACATGGACCACAAAATTTTAGGGGGACAAAAGGGAGACCTGAAAGGAGCCGGCAAGAGAAATGTAGAGAGAATTTGAACAAGAGAATGGAGTGATAGGACAAGGGGGAATGGATACACTGACAGAGTAGATGGGGGACAATGCCATTTTAGAAGCAGTATTGGGAAGAATTTCTTCCCTGTGAGGGTGGTGAGGCTCTGGTACAGAGAAGCTGTGGCTGCCTCATCCCTGGGAGTGTTCCAGACCTGGATGGACAGAGTTTAGGGCAACCTGATCTAGTGGAAAGTGGTCCTGCCCATGGCAGGGGGTGGAATGAGATGAGCTTTAAGGTCCCTTCTAGCCCAGACCATTCCATGATTCTGTGATAAATCAGCCGGGTGAGTCTCTGTCCCCTGACTTCATACTCAGCCTGTTGGCCCTCTGGGCCCCATCCTGACCACTTGTACCCAATCTGCAGATCTACACCTTTGGCTGCAATGATGAAGGTGCCCTGGGACGCGACACCTCGGCTGAAGGCTCTGAGACCTCTCCGGGGCCGGTGGAGCTGCAGGAGAAGGTGGTGCAGGTGTCGGCAGGGGACAGCCACACAGCCGCGCTCACTGAGGACGGCAGGGTCTTCGTCTGGGGCTCCTTCCGGGTACGCTCATTCCTCAGATGCTGGAAGCTCTGCTGGTGGCTGCTGCTCCTGTGGTTCATCCCTGTGTCTCTCTCTTCCCTCAGGATAACAATGGAGTGATCGGCTTGCTGGAGCCCATGAAGACGAGCTCCGTTCCTTTGCTGCTCCAGCTTGATGCGCCTGTTGTTAAAATAGTTTCAGGTGAGAAGGGCCCTGGGGTGTGCAGGGTCAGGCAGGTACATGAGACTGTCACAACCCTTGAGGGGAAGGTCCATGGCCTTTTCCTCCCTCTTGGTCTGAGCCTTGCTGCAAGGGTGTACTTGCTCATCTCTGACTCTCCAGAGAATAGACCTTGTAGCCCAGATATTTTAGCTCCAACACATTCTCATATTGAGTTAATATTTGACCAGTCTGATGTAAAATGCCTTTCAAGAATGGCCTGAACTGTGACCCTGTGGGGCCAGTGCACTTGCTTTTTAATGATGCCTGGGAAAGCTGAGCACAGCAGTCAGGTAGCTTGTCCAGGGCCCAGGGGAAGTTCGGGCACACCCTTCTTACCACCTTCCCAGAAAAACTGCTTTCAGATTTGGAATTCCTGGGATCAGGAAGAGGGCGGTCCTGCAGTTTTAGATGGTGGCACAATTGGTGTCAAGGTATCCAGTGCAGTAAACTCTGCAAGCTGGGACAGCTGGGGTTTACCTGTGGGATCTCAGCCCCCAGGGCTTGCTGAAGACTTCTCCATGAGTTCTTTCCTTCCTCTCCCAGGAAATGACCACTTGGTGATGCTGACAGTGGACGGCGACCTGTTCACGTGTGGCTGTGGCGAGCAGGGCCAGCTGGGAAGAGTGCCAGCACTCTTTGCCAACCGAGGAGGACGGAAAGGGCTGCGTGAGTGGGTTTAGTTCTCAGAGGTGCATCCTTTGGCTCCAGCTCTGCCCTTTGCGGAGGAACAAAGGGACCCAGTCCCTGATGCTCAAGGGCTTATGTGTAATTAGCGACCTAAATGCTGTCAGCCACGTCCTTAGGTGCAGGGAGGGTGTAAATCCTTAGTCCTTGTATAACAGCTTGTCTCCTGCCCAGAGCGGCTGCTGGTCCCCCAGCTTGTCCCTGTCAGAGGCAAAGGGAGAAGAGGCAAAATGCGCTTCCAGGACGCTTTCTGCGGGGCCTATTTCACCTTCGCTGTCACGCGTGAGGGACACATCTATGGATTTGGCCTTTCCAACTACCACCAGCTGGGTGAGCTTCAACTGTGTCCCTCCAGATCTCCTGCCAGTCCACTGCTGCCCTGGCCTGCTGGGGGAAGCTGCTGGGTACCCCAAAATCTAAAGACTGCATGCACTGGAGCTGGAAATGGGGGTGGGGCTCACCCTACATAGCTCTGGGTTTAGGTCCCAGCCTGCTGGGTTTGAGCAGAAATTGGATTCTGGGGCTGCGGGCTGTAATGGTCTCTGAGCTCCAGGGTGGATGGCTCAGTGCTGGAGCCTGGCCTGGGCTGCCCATGCCCATGGACCTGATCCGCCCGGGTTTGTGCGTCCCACCCTGCAGGGACCCAGGACACCGAGCCGTGCTTCTCCCCGCAGAACCTCACATGCTTCAAGAACTCCACCAAGTCTTGGGTTGGGTTCTCTGGCGGACAGCACCACACAGTCTGCGTCGACTCTGAGGGTGAGTGACACTGTGACAAGTGGGCTGGGAGTCACACAGAGCAGCGTGGGGGGATCCTGTGGCCATCATCCTGGCCAAGGAGCTGTTGGGATGAGGGTGATGTGCTGGAGCCCTCCAAGCTCTAAGTGTTCAAGGAAACAAGGTTGGTGTAAGATTGCAACAAAGGGAAGCTGACAACAGGAACCTGGACTCAGTTGTGAACTCTGCTGTTGCACCTATCCACCTTATTAATTCTGGGGAGCTGAAGGGTCTCTATCCCACTCTGCCTCTTCAGGATGGGTCTCAGGGTGTGGTACAGAGCAGTGATGCTTGTTCAGGAGTCAGACCTAGAAGAGGGTCCAGCTTTGGCCCTGCTGCAGCTTCTGTCCCCCTCAAGTCACCTCTCCTGTTTATCCACTGTGCTCCAGGTAAAGCCTACAGTCTGGGCAGGGCAGAGTATGGCCGGCTGGGCCTCGGGACAGGGGCAGAGGAGAAGAGTACACCCACAGTTATCCCGGAGCTGCCCAGCATCACCTCGGTGGCCTGCGGAGCGTCAGTTGGTTATGCTGTCAGCAGTGATGGTGAGTTCCAGGGTTTGGGAGCACCGCCTTCTGTCCCTTCTTTGTGCCACCCTGCACACCATCACCACACACTGCCAGCTGTGCTGGGACTGGAACCATGTCCTGGTGCCAGTCACCTGGGGGCAACTGGGCAGTGGCTGCACAGATGTGCTTGTGGGCCTGTGGCAACAGGGTTGGTCATGTGTTCACCCGGAGGGGGTTGTTGGCCTGATGATCTCTTCTCTGACTCTGTTGATGGCAGACCTCTGTGCTCTGGTGCTGTATCTGTCTGTGTGCAGCATCTGCAGGAGGGAAGGTTTGGAGTGGGCTGTGGTTGTAGTTTTCTCCCCTAAAGGGATGAAAGTTCCTTTGCTCTGTGGCAGAACATCTGTTTGAGTTGCAAGTGCTCCTCCTCTTCCTCCTGTTAGTGTTTTGGACTCATAGAAACTCACTGGGTGCGAGGTCCCCTTGCGTTTGGGTGCTGGCTCCCTTTCCAATTGTGCAACCACTTGTTGCAGGACGAGCGTTCGCCTGGGGAATGGGCACGAACTACCAGCTGGGCACTGGGGAGGAGGACGATGTCTGGAGCCCCGTGGAGATGACTGGGAAGCAGCTGGAGAACCGGCGGGTGCTGGCTGTGTCCAGTGGTGGGCAGCACACTGTGCTGCTGGTCAGTGAGAAGGAGCAGAGCTGATGAAATGACGCAGGAGCTGAGCCCAGAGGGATCACAGCACCCCCAGACCCCCCACAACTTCTGCCTAGGTTGGGGAGCCGATTACTTGGGGAGGGCAGGAGGCTCATGGGGCTGGGCCCAGCAGTGCCTGTGTGGCTGCCCATGGGTTCTCCCTGCAAGCATTTGTCTATTTTCCCATGGTTCCCGGTGCTCTGTCAGCTCCCTGGGTCAGCTTGGTCCTAAACTGATCCCAGTTCTGTGCCTGGATGGATTTCCACTTCTCGTCTGGTTTTTTAACATTTCCTGGCCCAGCAAAGCCGAGGGTCTTGTTCTTCACTCTTCAATCAGGTTTGGGTATCAGTCTCCCAGAGGTCCCTGTGTTCCCCACATCTGGATGCTCCTCCACCCCCTTCACCTTAATATACCTCTCTGGCCTGGATGTGTCTGCTGCCACCCACCAAATCCCTATGAGTCCGTTCCAGGCAGATCTGAGTCCAACTGGAATGTGCCCAGGAAGCTCTGTCCTCTAACCCAGAACTTGAGGTTGCTGTGGGGGATGGTCTGCCTAGTGAGGGAGAGTTCTGCTGGATGATGCCTAACACACTGTGACCGCTGGAAAAGAGAAGGGGGATTCCTGCCTCCCATCCCTCAAGTATCTAAGCTGAAACTCTCCAGGCAGTGAGGCCTGGAGCAGCCACCTCCAGCACTGCTTTTTGCAGTCCTGGCCACTCCCTCTTTGCCATTGCCTTTGGAAACCCAACCAAATCCATCCCACGGGTGGGAACACTGTTAATTTAATTTTTTCTCTTTCGCTTGCTGAGGAAGGAGCTTCATTTGCTGTTAGGGCCTTGCTGAGCAGACACCCAGACCCCAGCTATGCATGGAGTCGCTGGTAACAACGGGACTCCTCCTCTCCGTTGCCTCCCTGATCCAACTGGCCTTGCTTCCTGTGCCCAGCCTCCTCCATCCTACAGGAGGTGCCTTCCGGGTACCTGGAGTGAGGAGGGGTCTGTAAAGAGCTAAATTATAGCAATAGGAGGGGGGTTGTGGCTGGGATGGGGGGTCTGGGATTATATAATGGGTCCGAAGGGGTTGGATTTTTTTAAAAAAAATGTATTTTGGTTGATTAATCAAGGCAGAAAGGACAAAAAACTCATCTTTTAACATTTGGAATAAACTGAGTTTTGATAAACCCAGGCTTTTCCTGTGCTTTGGAGGGGTGGGCAGTTCTCCTGTGGGCTTTGCCGTGGCTCCTGGAGATAGTCGGGATGCGTGCCTGGTTTCGGGGACACTCGGAGTGGGTGCCTGGTTTTGGGGGCGCTGTCCCGGTCCCAGCTGTGTTCGGGTGTTCTGTGCAGTGCGGGCTGTGGCCGCCAGGTGGCAGCAGGAGAGCGCTCTGGCAGCTGCTGGGCTGCGGTACTGGGAGAGCTGGGACAAGGGAGAGGGATGGTCCCTGTCCTCTCTGCCGTCTCTGTCAGCCTCTCAGTTCCCTGCCTGTATGACAGGTAACCCCTGGTGTCTTTGGGTCTCCAGGGACACAACCAATGCCGTGGCACAGCTGGAAGGATCCTGGCCTGTCCCTGCTGGCTGCTTCCAGCTGGAGCTGAGCCAGATGTGTGGAGATTGGAAGCCACGGGACAAATTCCCACATCCTGGTGTGACTGGAGCCCATGGTCGCTGTTTACACTTAATTCATTTGGGCAGAAGCAGGTTCCTTAACGAGCCTTCGGGCAGGGATGGACTTCGGGCACTGAGAGCAGCTCAGGCTGTTGGCAGCTCTGCTGCTCTCATGCTGGATGAGCTAGGATTTACAGTCAGGGATGGCTTCAGTGCGTCCATCTCTAGCTGGGGGGCTGGGGGCACCCAGCTCTCATCAGGTGGGTTTGGTTTGGTGGTTGCAGTCCTGGGCTTGCAAAGGACTTTATTTTTCCTCCTAAGCGTGAACTTGGGATGTGGGCCCATGGAGAATGTTGTATTGAGAGGGATCGAGCCTGTGTCACACAGATCACTGTGTGGTCACCACAGGGTTGGATCCTGCCAGTAGCCAATGCAATTCCCCACTCCAGCTCCTGCAGATCATTCCCAAATGAGATGGGATTATAACCATCCTTGAGGGGCTGGTCCTGTTCCTGGAAAGGGGAAAACATGTCTTTGTGAATGGGGAATTTGTTGGTATTTTCAAGAAACGAGGGAAAAGGGCTGGGGGAGAACAATAAAATGAAAGTATTCAGGACTGATGAATCAGCTGTTGTCTTGGGAGCCAGAGTGACACTTCAGTGGGAAGCTGCTGGAAGCTGGGGGAAGGATGAGCCCCCACACAGCAGGGAGAGGGTGGGCAAAGGAAAACAGCTTAATTGAAGAAAGGGAAATGTCTCATTATGAGGTTTTGTGCTCACAGAGTGAATTGAGGGGTTTTAAGGATGTTGAGGAGGAATTTGTGTCCTGTAGAGCAGACCCCTGGCTGTATCAGGATCCAGCCTCAGTCCATGGTAGAGGTTATCCAGCGCTGACACCTCCAGACACTCCCTCATCACCAGTTGGCAGCTCCAGTCCCACACGTGGTCTCCATCTGTTCCTATTGGAAGTGCATAAAAGGCTTTTGATTTCCAGACAAAAGCTTGGAAAGTGGAATTTGAGGGCTTTAGCATCCATGGAGGATGAGGCCTGGTGGTGTGAAGATCTTTTCAGCCCAGAATAAAAGCACTTGGAGTGATGTTTATGGGGTTTGTGAGAGATTTTTTTTCAGGATTTTAAACATGTTGCTGTTCTAGATATAAAAATTCTGCCTATGCAGGGGTGTTGCAGGAACTGCAGAGAGGGAATTACATCTTCAGGAGGGTTTGGAGGATACTGAGATTGTTTTCTTGTTCTTCCTTTCCTGCCTGGAAGAGGAAACGAGCTTTAATTATGGCCAAGCTGCCTGTGACTTGCCTGGCTTAATGCTGAGTCTGCAAGTGACGGTTTGGTCATTGTACTGGGCTGTCTCTCCCTGAGCCCCATCGTTAGGGCTGGTACCTGACCAGTATATCCCAGGATAACTGGCAGTGCAGTGCTCTGGTGTGGCTCCTGGTAGAAGTGTCTTGGGTCTCTTTAGGGTGAGAATGGGGCTGAAATAATGATGTGAGGGTGTCTCTGATTTTATTTTACTTTATTAATTTTTAGAAAGCAGGGTTCCTGTACAGAAATGCCACTGTCAGGCAAAAATCCCGAGGGTTGGAGCTGGAAATAATGTCTGAAGTGCTTTGTGAGATACTATGGATCTGGCATATTCAGCTCCATCACACATGGAGCAGCTGCTGTAGTGAGAGGTGTGATGGGAGGCCCTGGGGTCACTTTAATTTCATACAGCTATAGACTGACATACATATATATTTATAAAAGTACACAGAGAGCTCCCTCCGAGCATCCTGGCTACAGCATGGCTCAGTCTGGACAGGCAGTCTGGGATGTCCCTGTGCTGTTTCCCTGGACTAGGATTTGTTCCCAGTTTCCCAGCCCAGATGAGGGGCTGGAGGAGCTGGATTTTAGGTGGGAAGAAGCTGAATCAGCCCCCAGATCCCTGCTGGGATGCTGGCAGAATGGGATGATCGAGGTCCATGTCACCCCGTATGCTCTGGTGTGCTGCTTGCCACCCATTTTTCCCAGGAACATTCTATTTTTCTTTAAGTCAGCAAACCTGAAGCTCAGGAAAGCCACTCTCTTTGCTTGTCCTGGGCTCCAAGCTCTGCCCAAGCATGGTGGCATTTTGAAAAGTAATGACTTGAAGGATTTAAGCCGCTTTAAGGCCATGGCAGTCACATCTTCCAGCAGGCTAGGAATTCGGCAGATGGGAAGAAAAAGGCCTCCATGAGCAGATGGGCTTGTGGTAGCAGGGGGTGAGGAGCCCGTGTTGCCATGCCAGTAGTCCAGGACTCCTTTCATGCCTGCAAAGGGATTCTGAAGACCTGGAGATGTGCAGGTGGATGCAGCACTGAGCAAGAGGCTTTTTTTTTTTCCTGTGGCACATTGACGCGGTGCAGGCAGACAGGGAGGTTCAATCGCATTGATTTGAGACCTATTTGATTCCTTTAAAAGAGAAATTGGTTTTGACAGCCTTGTGGGCTCTGTCTTTCTAACGGGGAGGGCTGCAATTTCCACAGTTCTGGAGAAAGGTAATGGCTTTTATTAGCCTAAATTGATACAGCTGGAGAAACCAGACACAAGCCAAGCTCTGCATCCAGCCTGGGAGCCCCAGGTGCATCTGTGCCTGCTTCCTCCAGCTGTATCAATTCATTCTCTCAACGATATTACTACTTCCTCTGAGCATCTTCCTCCTTGGGCTGGCTGAGCACCTGGAAATGACAGTGGGAAGGTGAGAGGAAGGAAAAGTGGTGACTCATGAATGTGGCGTGGGGCTGTAGAGGTGCTTCAGGGAACAGGAGAACCCATCAGTTACTGCTCAGCTGCAGGTAATGTGGTCAGGAAGTCCCTGGATGGTGGCTTTTGCAGGATGCATTGGGAGTTCAAGTTCAGCTATCCCTTTGGAGGGATGCTGTTACATCTAGATGAGAGCCAAAATCCTCACATCTCTGCCTCCTGTGGGCTGTGGGTCCTTTCTAGGTGCCTGCACAACCTCTGTCCCTGCTTGAGGAATTGTGAAAGGGAGGTGATATTTTTGAGATCTTCTAAAAAAACAAAAATCCCATCCTATCCTTTTTGTCTCTGCTATGGAAATCTGGGCAGTGCTGTTGTTCATCCTTCTCCTGATGGGCAGGGGAGGGAGAGCCCTTGCTGCAGCCTGTTTTTCCATCCTAATTACTTTAGCACTGCAAGTAACAATTCAAGTTCCCACAAATTACTCCCTTAATGGGGTTCTTCTTGGGCTTAATGACTTCATCAGTTTCCTGTCACCCTGGGAATTTGGTATTGGCACATGGATATGGGGGTCAGCTTCAGACATGCCCTGCTCCATCCCCTGGCCATATCCATATTCCCAGCATCACATCCATGTCCAGGGCAGCCTTAGCTGCAGTCAGAGCTCTCTAAATAACACAGTAATGACATTAATAGTAGAAAGCTTTCTCTGGGAGCACTCCCAGTTTGAGAGACTCCAGGAGAATTTTTAAAATGGATCTGGAGCTTTTTGAAAACAGTGTCTCTGAAGTGGCATAAGTTTCTCTTCCCATCTCTGGTTGTCTTTTGGACACAGCTCAGAGGGGGATGGAATGAGGTCCCATGATGTGGCAGAGGAAATGACCTCAAGTCATTCCAGGGGAGGATTAGGCTGGATGTTAGGGAACGTTTCTTTCTTGAAAGGGCTGTCCAGTCCTGGCACAGCTGCCCAGGGCAGTGGTGGAGTAACCATCACTGGAGGGATTTAACCATCACCGTGTGGATGTGGCACTTGGGGACATGGGCTAGTGGTGGCCTTGGTAGTGGTGGAAGAACAGTTGAACTTGATGATCTTGAGGGCTTTTCCAACCTGAATGATTCTGTGATTCTATGATCACTTCCCGGCACAGTTCCCTTCTGCCATGTGAGTTTCCCCTCCTGCCATGGGCTGTGGTATCATTGTGGCCTGTGCAGGAGGAGAAGCATGTGGACATCACAGTTCTGGTGCCCTGGGCTCTGCTAAGAACCGTGTGTTGGAGGGTGACAGCCCCTGCTGGGTGTTGGATGGTTGAGGTGGTGGCAGCAGTGGAGCATCTTTGCTCAACTTGCCTCTTGTTCTGGTCCTCTCCCTACATCATTTGGTGAGTCCCAATTCTCCCATTTTTCTTTCCCAGGATGAAAAAAGTTTTTGCAGCCTGTATGCAAATCCAGCAGTGCTACTGAGCAGCGCCCAGGCCACCATTCTGCTACAACTCTGTGGTGGTGACCTGGGTGACTTCTGAGCGCAGCTCATCTCCTCTGTGTGCCCGGCAGCCCCGCTGGGGGCTGCCCACGTCTAGTCATGCCGGCTTGTTGCGGGCTTCAGAAGGGGTGCAAGTGGAGACGTGCTCCCGCGTGGTGTTCCTGGCACGGGAGAAGCTGTTCTGGTCCACACGGGCTCGGAAAGGCAGGCAGAATTCTCGGAAGCACCTCTTGAAGTTTTCATCCAGGAAAGCATAAAGGACGGGGTTGAGGCTGCTGTTGGTGTAGCCCAGAGCAATGCAGAAGTGCAGGCTGGCCACCACATAGGGGTTCTTCTTGTCTATGTCCACCAGCGTCCAGACGATGACGAAGATGTGGATGGGTGTCCAGCAGATGATGAAGGCTGCCACCACTACCAGCACCATGCGTGTGATGCGCCGCAAGTTGCGATCCTTCTCCTTAGAGCCCGAGAGGAGCCGGACGCTCTTCAGGCGAAGGATCATCAGCCCGTAGCAGATGGTGATAACCAAAATGGGGACCAGGAAGGCAAAGATGAAGACACATATCTTGGTCACGGTGTCCCAGTAGATGGGAGGATCAGGAAACTGGAGAGTGCACAAGACCATACCATCTGTAGGAGAGAGGAGGGTCGAACAGGGAGCTGGAGGAGTGTCTGCTGAGAATATTCTGCCTTCTGCTCAGTCATGGCCTGTTAAAACCCCAGGGAGATGCACTCCTACCTGCCTGCTCTTGGCAGAGGTTCCCCAAGAGCTCTGTGCCATCAGACCCCTGTCCACAAGACACTGAGGGGATGCAGTGACCCTGGAGCCTTTTCCCTGCAGAGCCTCCTGGGCCATTCAAGGCCAATCCTGCCTTCTCCCAACTCCCAGAGTAGACATCCCCATGTCACCCTCCACTGAAGTCTGTCCACTTCCTAGAGATGTTCAGAGCTTTCTTAGCAGCCTCAAGGGCCAGTGTCCCCATACAGGAGCTGCAGATCTTAGTGTGGGCCACTTGGAGACTTTGCAGCAGCATCCCTGGGTGCTTTTTTAGGCACCTGATTTGCATCCCAGTAGGTGGGGAGGGGCACTGGTTGGACTGGAGATGGGGAAAGGTGGAGATGGGATTCCCTACACTTAAGGGGAAGGGAGAACAATTTCTGGGACAGTTTCCAAGATGGGTAATAACACCATAATGCTTTTTCCAAGACAGGGCACATTTATGGTGTCATAGAGAGGTGCCCACTACTGACCACAAATCTGCTACAGGACCAGAGGTCATGTTTGCCAGGTCACCCCTGGGATGGACTGATGGGACAGGAGAGGACGTGTCCCCAGAGACACTTGCCTTTTGACTTGGTGACCGCCAGGACCATGATGGGCACCCCGATGAGGGAGGAGAGCACCCAGATGCAGACATTGATGATCTTGGCTTTGGCCGGCGTGCGGAAGTCCAGGGCCTTGACCGGGTGGCACACGGCGATGTAGCGGTCCACGCTCATCATGGTGAGGGTGAAGATGCTGGTGAACATGTTGTAGTAGTCGATGGAGAGCACAACCTTGCAGAGCAGCTCCCCGAAGGGCCAGGTCTCCATGAGGTACTTGGCGCTCTGGAAGGGCAGGGTGCTGGTGGCCAGGGCATCAGCCAGCGCCAGGTTGAAGATGTAGATGTTAGTGGCTGTCTTCATCTTGGTGTACCTGCAGGTGGCAGAGAAAACACATGTTACAGGTGGTCAGGGCACTTGATGTGATGAGGAGGGGGACACAACCTGTGTGCTCACAAGGTGACACCAGCCTTGGTGGGCAAAAGTGTTGTGATGTGCCTTTGTGCAGCACCAATGTGCTCAGCAGCTTTCCATGTGCACCAGGGAGCACATTGAGGAAGGACATGGAGCTGCTGGACCAGCCAGGGGAGGCCACCAAGATGACTAGAGGGATGAAACACCTCTGCTATGAGGAAAGGCTGAGAGAATTGGGATTGCTCATCCTGGGGAAGAGAAGCTTTGAGGTGACTAATTGTGGCCTTCCAGTCCCTGAACGAGCCCACAAGAAACATGGGGGAGAGACTCTTTACAAGCATCTGGAGTGACAGGCTATTAGATGGGATATTGGAAAGAAATCCTTCCCTGGAAGGGTGGTGAGACTCTGGCACAGGGTACCCAGAGCAGCTGTGGGTGCCCTGGGAGTGTTCAAGGCCAGGCTGGATGGGGCTTGGAGCAACCTGGGATAGTGGAAGGCATCCCTGCCATGGCAGGGGTAGAACTGGAGGAGCTTTAAGGTCCCTTCTAACCCAAGCCATTCTATGATTCTATACTTGTGTTGTGTTGTGTGTGTTGAAGTCATAAAATCACAGAATCCCAAAATGGTTTGGGTTGGGAGAGACCTTAAAGCTCATCTCATTCTACTCCTCAGCTATGGGCAGGGAGCCACACATCACATCCTGGTACCTGAGGAGGGGATGGCATTCACATGTGCTGAGCTGGGACATGCAGAGCATGATTTGGCCCCTGCCACAGTGGTTTTCCTGGACCTGACCAGGGAAGTGACACTCATTCCATGCCTGCTTTTATTTGAAGGAATAAAGAACTTTCCAGAGTACTCAATTTTCCAAGGAGATCAATTTGCTCCATTTCCCTGAACCAGTTGCACAATGTCCTTTATCCCCTCAACCCTCCTCCATCTGATTTTCCATCCAGTAAATCGTGATTATCCAGCCTGCTTCCCTGTCAAGTTTGCTTGCAGAAATTGGATCGATTAACCCCGGAAACAGGCCATCTGGAAGCAGCCCAATTAGCCAGCCTGGAGCTCCAGAGCCTTTGGGGAAGCCTGGCTGTATCCCCCAGGGCATTTGGGAAGGGCTGGCTCTGCTTCTGGTTCTTGTCACAGCATGGCAAGAGAAATGCCTGGCCTTGCATGTCCAGACCTTTCCTGAAGGGATGAGGCAAAGTTATGGCAGATGCCAGAGCAGCAGGGTTGTGTGTGTGTGTGTGTCCCAGGAGTATCCAGTCCTGCAAGTGTTGGTCAGAGGGATGCTTTGAATGGTGGTGGCTTGGAAATAGATACTGAGGGATCTGCTGGGCGCTCCCAAAGGGCAACACATGTGGGGTAGGAGAGGCTCTGTGGAAGACTCTGCTCTTTGCAGGGCTACACCAGCAGCTCCAACTCTTCCTGTGCTCCCTTCCAGCAAATCCCCATTGCTCAGAGAGAGTATCCTTCCCAGCCCCGAGCTTGTTTAGATGCACCCTAATTAATTAACTAAGGTAAGGGTCAGTTTGCCCAAAACCATCTCTGTGCATGGCTAAACCTGCCTGTAGCAGCACTGGGGCAAGGCACGGAGTGGGGAGATGACCCCTTTTGTTACTGGGATGAAAAGATTGCTTTCCTTGGAGTACTTATAAAATAGATAGAAAGTGACTTTTCACATGTGTGATAGGGGTAAGACAGTTTTAAACTGACAGAGGGCAGGTTGGGATCAGATATGAGAGTGGTGATAACCTGGCACAGGTTGCCCAGAGAATCTGTGGCTGCCCCATCCTGGGAAGTGTTCCGGGCCAGGCTGGACAGGGCTTGGAGCAACCTGGGATAGTAGAAGGTGTCCCTGCCCATGGCAGGGAGTGGAATGCAATGGGCTTTAAGGTCACTTCCAATCTAAAGCATTCTAGGATTCTGTGACAATTGGCATAGCTCATTACATGCTGGGGGTACATGTAATAAATTGAGGTGGGAGGATTGACTGGCTCCCATCTCAGGTGGTCCTGCCCTGGCTGGAGCCCAGGACAGCAAGCTGGTGTGGGAAAGAGGCTCCTGGGATTGATGGTGCTACCCAATGCCTTCCCTTTATCCTTTCTCCAACTCAGCAGGGTCAGGAGAGTGTCTTGGTGGGGATGGAGACCCACCAGGTTCCATTGTCAATAGAACTGGGCACTGGAGCTGAAAACTCATTTCTCTCAGAGAAAATAGAAAACAGCAGCTTAACCCAGCTACCAGCTCCAAGAGCATTCCTGTCTCCTTCACCACGGCTGCAAATGGCAGCCCATTGCCCAAGGGTGGATATATTCGAGCTGTGCTTTTTTTTAAAATTTAAATATGGCATTAAAAATGTCTTGCCCTTGAAAAGTCCTTTTCTGTTCTCTTTAGTGTTATTTTCCAAACGCTTTTGCAGAAAAGTTTCCTCCCAGGTTATATAAAATGCTGAGAATTTGTGGTATTGTCAGGTTTTGCCTCTCCTATGTGAACAGTCAGTTCAGGTAGATTCACATGGTTTTGGTCTCTGTTTCTGGAGTAAAACGGTAAAAAAATCTGTTATTCATTCCATGGTCTGCCAGATGTGCTTGGCTGTGCTGGGTAAGCACTTTCCAACCCCCTGCCAGATGTGCCAGGGGTGGGGGACACAAGGGTGAGAGCTGTCACCCATCCCCAGGCAGGATGGGGCTGGTGAGGGCAAAGCAGTGTCAGGGATGAGTGGGATAATGGAGATGACTGGGATGATGATGGAGAGGACTGGGATGATAATGGGAATGACTGGGATGATAATGGGAATGTCTGGGATGATGGGTTGACTCAGACAGTGCTTGTGACTGGAATGACAGGGATAACTGGGATGATGAAGGACATAACTGGGATGATGGGAAAGACTGATAGGGATGACTGGGATAGTAAGGATGGCAATTTAGCCTCCAGCACTGGGGTTTTGGGGTAAGATTCAGCCCCCTCCAGGTTTGGGCTGAGGTTTCAACCCCCTGCACAGGGTGAGGCATGCATCCTGGTGACCCCCTTGAGCTGCAAATAAAACTGCTGCTCTAGGAAAGAGGTTTATTGCCCACATTAGAGCAAACCATCCACGGCTGCTAATGGAGCTCCCCGGGCTGCCAAACCCATTGCAATTAAGTGAGTGCCTTGATTGGGAAGTTATGCACTTGAACGGAACAATCTGGGAGGTGTTGATGGAGAGAAGAGATGGGAGGGGATGGGGCAAGCACAGGGCAGCTCTGCATTCCAGTCTTGACTCCCAAGTAGGGATGCCCTCTCCAAACCTCTTGGAAAATAAATAAGTGAAAGGAAAGTGAATAATAAGTGAAAGAAAAACTCCTGGAGCTGCTAAAAGCTGCTGCCTGAAAGAGCCTGGCTTAACAAAGCCTGCGCCCAGCTGTCCCTGCAGCCTGTGTGGGAGCTGGTGGGGGGCTGATGGGCTCAGTGGGGATGAGGGCACTTGCAGCCCTGAGCTCACAGCTGCAAATTGCTTCCAAGAGTATTTTTAAAAGCATCTGACAATACATTTGGCATGGCAGTGCTGGTCAGAGCTGTGCTGGGGAGGGTGCTGGGTGTGCTGTGCTCCCTCCAGGTGTGCTGATGGGTTTGGCTGCTCTGGAGAGGGATTTATTTGGAGTTTGGCTGTGCTTGGCTCAAGGTGTGTGCATTCAGAGCTATATGCCAGGGTCCTGTGTCTGCACCTGCCAGCTCCTGGCACTCACGGACTTTGTGGCAAATGCAGTGTGGTCCCAGAGGTCCCTGACCCCCAGGACGTGCTCCAGCCATGCTCCCAGACTGCCTGGACACCCTGCGTGGACCCCAAGGGCACTGAGAGGTGGCACTAACAGAAGAGTCCAAGGCAAATACCCAGAATCTCCCTGGCAGTGAGGTCCAAATCCGAGCTGATCCCATCTTATAGCCCTTTCTTGCACTGACACAGGTCTCCCCTAGTCCTAGCCTAAATCCTGTCTACATGGAGCAACTCTGACAAGGACCCCTGGAAAACTCCAGGTGGCTTTGGCCACAGAAGGGGCGAAGGTCCATGTCCCTGCAGCCCCTCCTATCCTAGGGGCTTGAAGGGTGATATTTGCTCATTTCATGGGAGATATTCCCCACACTTTGAAGTGTCCAGGGCCAGCCTGGACAGGGCTTGGAGCCACCTGGTCTAGTGGAAGACAACACTGTCTATGGCAGGGTAGTGGAACAAGATGGTCTATAAGGTCACTTTCAGCCCAAGCTACTCTGAGATTCTGTGCTTAGTTCCATCATCAGTTCAAAAATGGGGGCCTAGAAGCTGTGGTGATGGGCTCTGTGGCTGTCAGGCTTGGTAAAGCCTGGGTAACATGCAGTTACTCAGTGAGTAAAATAGGGAGGATGTTGTTTGCATGAAATCACTCTCCTTAAGATGCCTTCCCTCTCCTCTCACAGCAGAACCAGCTGGAGGGGGTCTAATAACTCTCATCCCTCACCCTGACATTGCTCATGGCATCTGTCTCTGCCACAATTACATCAATTTCCTTTTTCAGACCAGGGCTCATTTTTAATGCCACTTTGAGTGGACGAAAACCCCATTAGGGGTCAGGTCGGGTCAGCGAGGTACTCCCTCATCCCACTCCCCATTGCCCACCCTCTTGCCCAGCCCCTCGGCAGAGCCCTGCAGAGAGTGGGGAGCAGGGGCAGCAGAGCAATGGGCACTTCAGGGTGGCTCACGGACACGTTTCAGGATGGTTTCCTTCCCTCCGGTGAGTCACCATGTTTATTTGTGTGCAGGCAGTGCCAGGCTGTGCTGACCTCCTGTAACAATAGCTGTGGACTGAAACGAATGGGGAAATGAGTGTGGAAATGTAAAAAATACGAATTTGGGGGATTTGTTTAAATCCAGCCACAAGCTCTGGTTTGGCTCTAGGGTTTTGGCCAAGCTGGGGTTACAGCACCACCTGAGGCAATGGAAATTGGAATTACTCCACAAATTCTGGACCTACCGGACAAGCCCCCTCCAGCGCAGAGGGGGTGGCTGTGAAGCCCAGGTACCCAGTGACACCCTTCTGCTGCCTTCTGCCAGGCCAGAGGTGTTGGGATCTGTGCCCTCACAGAGTGTGACTGTGAGCACAGACTATCCTTTGCTGCTGGCAGGGCTGTTGAGGAGCTCTGTCAGCCCCCACTGCCGGTGCTGCTCCTGTGCTCTGCAAGACTTGGCTTTATGGTCCCATTTTCCATGTCAACCCATCTTATCCAGGCAGGACTAACCCTCTGTCCCCTCGGACAAAGGAACTGATGAGATTTTGTACCTTAGTACAAGTGCCTGGCTGGATACAGCAGCATCTCGCCATGCCCCATCTTTAAAATGGGGGCCGTTTGGGTCGTGTTGCTTGTCCTGGGGTGCGAGATCCCACAGACCCTGTCTCTGCCCAGGGAAAGCCTCACCACAGGTGCCAAGGTCTTGGATGAAGCCAAAGTAGGTCTCTTGGCTGCTGGAGATGGTACCCCACATTGAGGGGACCAGGGAACAGCTCAGCTGCTGTGGGAGATGGGACTGAGCCATGCGGTTTCTGCTCTTTGTTAGAGAAAAGCACAAGTCAGGCAGCTGCAGGAGGTGCTGGCACAAGAAGGAACTGGGAATGGGCTGGGTGGGTAATTCCCACGGATGGAGTGGGGTGGCAGCAGTGGGACCCCACCAGACCCTGGCTGAGGGGGGGTGGGGGTTTCTGGACCCGCCCTGCTAACAGGGCAGCTCCCAGCCCCCAACGTGACCAGCCCTGCGGCTTCTCTTCCCCACAAAGGACAAGGGGCACCCGCTGGGGGTCGGGCTGTGTTTCTGCCAAACCCAGTCCCCTTGCACTCCCCGAGCTGCTCTAGACATGCACGGCCTCTGCTTTCAGCCGTTGCACAGCTTGCACACGTACTGCTCACACACAGCACACCGGTCTCGGTGCTGCCTGCGCACACGCAGCCGGTACACACCCAACCCTCCTGCTGCTGCTGGCTCACACTCGGTGCACACTCACACCCAGTGCACACTCATACCTGGGGCACGCTCACAACCGTTGCACACTCACTCTTGGTGCACACTTCTGCTGCTGGGAGACACACAGCACACACTCACCCCTGTGCACGTGTGTGCACACTTTCTCTTAGTGCAAACTCCCTCCTGGCGCTGTCTCAACCCTGGTGCACGCTCACGTCTAGTGCACACCCACTCCTGTGCACACTCACTTACTGTCACCATCTCACACCTTCATGTGCTGCACACTGTCCCCGGCACAGCTCAGCTCCGTCGGTGCTCTCACTGCTGGTGCCCACCAACCCACCCCAGGCGCCCCTGGCTCCCAGCGCACACCGCACCCCTCGAAGGCAGCGCCCGGGTGCCCAGCTCTCACCTGACGATGCCGTACATGACCAGCACGTTGCCCAGCAGCCCCACCACACACACCACGGAGTAGAGCGCCGTGATGACGATGGCGATGAGGATGGATGTAGCGTTCTTGGCCCGCTGCGGGCCCGTGTCGTTGACCCCGTGTCCGGGCAGGGGGGCCCAGGCGGTGGCGTTGCCCCAGGGGGTGGCAGTGGCCGTGGGCAGCACCGAGGGCAGTTCCACGGGCACATCCATGGGCAGCTCCATGGCCCGCGGGAGGCCGTGGCCCAGCAGGAGCCGCCGGGCGCATCCGAGCAGCGCGGGTTCGAGCCCCGCTCCCGGCCGGTGCCACCGCCTCCCGCACCCGTGCGGGCCGGGAATGCTTTATAAACCCGCGTGTTCCCCGAGCCACGTGGGGCTGGGGGCGGCCCTGCTCGCCTGCCCGCCCCCCGCCTGTCTGCACCCCTCCCGCTCCCTGCCTGCTCCCCAGATCCCTGCCAGCTATTCTCCCCCTTTCTCCCTACCTGTTCCCCTCCCCGTCCCTGCCTCACTCCACCTCGGTCGCTGCCTGCCTTTCTTTCCTTTCGTCCTTGTCTTCCCTCCACGGTCCCGTTTTCGCCGCATCCCTGTCTGCCTCTCCCCATCCCTGCCTGCCTAGCCCTATGCTTCCATTCCCCCCACAGATCCCTCCTTGCGCGCCCCTCTCCCCCCGCCCCCAAGCCTGTCGCTCTCTCTCCCCATCCCTGCCAGCCTCCCCTCCTGGTTCTTGTCTTTTCAGCCCCTGCCTGACCCCGCTCTCCCCAGTCCCTGCTTCCTTTCCCATCATTCCTTACCTGCACCCCCTCTCCCCAGTTCCTGCCTCTACGTCCCCTCCCTGCTTGTCTTCCTAATCCCTGTCTCTCCCCCCAGCTCCTCCCGGTCCCTGCCTCCCTTCCATCCCTGCCTGTCGCCCATCTCCGGAGCCGACAAGAGTCCCCTGACTGGAGGGGGAGTGCGATGGATCCCGGCGCTGTGACTGTTTTGGGTTTTCTTTGTCTGTAAGAAAGCAGGGGCACAAACAGCCCCCTTGTCCACAAAACAAAGCCGGGGCGTCTCCAGTTCCCCCTTGCCCTCTGCTTTTTCTTTCTCTCCTTCACTCTCTCCACCATGTGTTGTGGGGTTAGGGGGTGCTGGATGAGTCTGAGGGTACTGAGAAGGTCTGGGAGGATGTTGCAAGGGGATTCAAGAGGGATATTGTGGGACAAGGGAAGGAATTGGAGGGGTGCTCGGGGGGAATGATGCGGGAATGCTGAGGAGGGATTTGGGGAGCAATGTTGGGGGGATTTAGGAGGAATGCTTGGAAGGGATAAGTAGGGATGCTGGGGCTGTTAAAGAGGGTTTCTGGGGAGCTTAGGAGGGGTGCTGCTGCAGGCTAAGGGATATAGGGAGATTCTGCAGAGTAAAGGTGCAAGTACAGACCCAGCAACAGCACCTGGGAGGTTGAGGGTCACCCTCCGCTTTCCAAGGATACTTTCCAGCCTTGGGGCAGGACCTCCTTCCACTGGCAGGGCTCCCTCCTTTCAGGGTCTGCAAAGCTGAGAGGCAGGAGACTTATTTTTCCTGTAGCCCCACTGGAGGTGGAAGCTGTGGGTACACGTAATTGGAGTGTCCCCATCTCCTATTTGCTTTGGGGATGGATTAATTCATTGCCCTGTGCCCTGAGACAGCGCTGGCTCAGACAGAGAGGATGATGTGCTGCAATTTTGGGTACATTTGGCTCCAGAGGGACTGAGCAGGGGACACAGGACATGGAGGAGAGGCCAGCAGCTTGTTCAACCCTGGAGATGGGGTTTTCAGTCTGCACAGAGCTCTGCCAGCATCAAACTCCTGCAGTGCTGAAGCATCCAGACATTTCATCAAGAGCCTCATAAAAATGCCCTGGAGGGAATTAATGGCTTTTCATTCATCCCATGGTTCAGATGGCAACCAGCTCCAGGGCCGCTGAGCAGGGAGGCAGGAACAACGTGCTGTGGATTTCTGTCCTCGCAGTGTGAGGTGGCCATGGTCCAGGCTTTGTCCCACAGGGCTGGTGGGATGGGTAAAGGCAGGAATCGGGACCACAGGGATGGATTTAACATGTGTATCTTGGGTCCTGCGCTTTGGATGCACCAGCCTCCTTACCTGGAGGGTGTTCCCATTCCTGCAGTGGTTTTACAAGCCCAGGCAGGACAGAGGGGAATGTTCTGCACTTGTGTGTGGTCCAGAATACAGGATTTAAACACCTTTCTGGGTAAAAACAGCCTCCCAGACCCAGAGCAAGGTGTTGAATATCTGCTGTGCCCAGCTCTGATGCAGTCCAGTCGCTGACCTCTCCCAGTGGGAAGGAAACATCAGATTGGGGAGTGTAAAATAGCATTTAGTGTGGCTGAGGAGCTCTCTGGGAGAGAACTCATCCCTTCCCTTGGCTCCCGGCATGGCCAGAGCCCCCACACTGACCCTTTTCCAATGGGTTATCTGCAAAGGACTAATCATCCTGGCAGGTTCCAGCAAACACGTCCTCTCGACTCTGCTCCAGCATTTCTTTAGAATCTTTTTTCAGCTGGAATGTTAAAAATAAACCCAGTGGTCACATAAAACAAATGGAAAATCTTTAATGGCCTTTGGTGCTCATCCGCCTGCTCTCAGCTATTGCTGCTCCAGCTGCCAAGCCTGGCTGCTGCTGTGGATGGAGTTCCCAAAACTGAGGAAACTGAGGCGTGTTTAGGGGGAGAGTATCACCCTAATGCAAGGCATGCAGCCTGGTGGGTCCAGCAGGTCCTGACCCCCAGCACTGGTGCTGGGACTTCGCTCTGCATCCTGAGTTTGATCGATGCCACTTTATCTTCCCCAGGAGGGTGGGCAGGCCCTGGCACAGGGTGTCCAGAGCAGCTGTGGTTACCCCTGGATCCCTGGAAGTGTCCAAGGCCAGGTTGGACAGGGCTTGGAGTAACCTGGGGCAGTGGAAGGTGTCCCTGCCCATGGCAGGGGGCGGAACTGGACAAACTTTAAGGTCCTTTCCAGCCTGAACCAATCTGGGATTCTGTGATCTTGGGTCATGTCTTGCTCTCCTGTGGGGATTGCTGCTCTTAAGAAGTTCTGTGTGGCAATGCTTTAACTCTTATTTTTTCCCTCACACTCTGAAAAATAAATAATATATCAAATTGAGGTGGTGAGAGCAATGCTGAGGCTGTCGAGGAGCACAACTCATGTCGCTCCTTTGCCTGGTGAGTTAAGGTCCGTCCAAGGGGATTTACAGCTGGAGCCACTAATGGCAGTGTTTTGATTTACTCAGAGACTGCAAACTTGACAAAGTGTATTTCACGGTGAGAAGACCCTCTCCTCTGGAATTTATTTGTTTTAATTAAAATGGACATAAAAATAACATGCAGGAGCCATTAATCTGCTTTGGCCAGACTCCAGTCAAAATTCATGGCAACCTCTGGAGGTTAATGGAGGAGGAAATGGGGGAGATTCCTTCCTTCCTTCCTTCCTTCCTTCCTTCCTTCCTTACCCTTATACAAGTGATGCACCAACCCTTGCAGAGGGACTTACCAACTTACCAGCCTCCTCTCCTCCCCCTGAGCTGTTGCCACCATTCTCCAGGGGCTGATCCCAACTCAGAGAACAAAGTAGTCAGCATGATGGGGGCACCAGGATGGAGCTCAGCTTGTGGTGAACCACTTTGAGGGGGCTCCATTGGCATCTAGCTCCCTTCATTTATAAGGATAAGCCGGGACATGCACAGAATCGCACCTTGGGGAATTGCAGCAGAAAATGTCACTTTGTTTTCTGTAGATCTGAGATGTTTTGGGGCTTGAGAGAGAATGGACCAGATGCTCGATGAACATCAGCTCAACTGCACTGGTAACCACCGAGCTGCGAGTCCAGGCTGCTCCTCCATCTCCCCAGGGCTCATCACTTCCCCTCACTCCACTGACAGCTCCAGATAAATCAGCCTTGAAGAGGAAAATGGGCTGATTTGTGTGTTTTGTTTTCCCATGTCAACATATCTGAGTGTTTTCATACCTTGCAGGGCAGCTGCTGCAAAGAACAAAGCCCATCCGTCAGGGGAGTTAAAATTAGATGAGATTCTTCTGCGCCTCACCATTCTGCATGGCTGCATGTGAGGTGGGGGTTTTGCAGCATTATTTCCTTGGTACTGTGTGTGGAGAAACTGTCTCTCAGGGCAGGGTGTCTGCACAACTGAGATGGCCAGAGTCAGAGTTGAGTCCAGAGGCTGGATGGAAAATCTCTGCTCACCACCTTGCAGGCAGCAATCCCTCTCCCAGAGGCTGGTGATGTCTCAAGGGTGATGCCACCAGCACCCCTGAGATGTTCTTGGGACCTGAGAGGGGCTGTCTGCCTGCCAGGCTCAGGGTGGTGACAGTCCCAGCCTGCCCCAAACCTGCTGCTGCTCCCACCCTAGGCTGAGGGCAGCAGGGCTCCTTACAAATACATCTGGTGGTTCATCCTTTTCAATGAAAAATGCCTCCAAAGTGATGATTATTTCATCAGAGGGCTTAATGAGCCCTTTTCCTTCAGCCAGGCTCATGTCTGGCCTCGTGGCAGTGACAGAGACAGGGACAGTGATAGCAAATGGCTCGTGGGCACCAAGCTGTGCTGGCAGTGAAAAAAGGATGGGCATCGCACCCCATCCCTGGGGAACTCAATCCCCACAGGAGCCTTTTTCCCTGATGGTTGCTTATTTAGGTATTTTCACCATCCCACTGCTCCCTCCGTGCTGCCTTTGTCTGACAATGGAGCATTGACTGGGAGCTGGCAGCGTGTCCCTGGATTTCGGGGAGCTGGGAGCCTGAGCTGTGCCCTCCCTGCTGGCACTCAGAGGTGGCAGCGCTGCTTCCATCCCATGCACGTCGTCAGGAGCTTAACAACCTGTGAGTCATCTCATAAATGAACCATCGTGGGGAGGGGGGGATCCAGGACAGGATTCTGCTCCCAGACAGAGCCGGGCTGGAAAAATAAAGCTTTTTGCTGCTGGCGAAAGGAATTGGTGTCAATGTGACCCCTGGGCTCTCCGAGGGGCTGGGTTTTTCTGAACCGGGAGCAGGTCCTTTGAGACTGAAACATGCGGACTCTGTCCTGGTGCCTGGGCCTGGTCGTGACATGCCAGAGCACATGGGCAGACACACATGGGTACTACCAAGGGAGAGGGAGGAGTGTTAGGTCCTGGTTTTCCAAGGGATAAGGTCTGTTCGTCTGTCTCCTGTGAGTCTGACAGGAGATTTGCCAGTGTCTGTTACTGTACCAACAGGATGGGAGTTAGACCCATGCCAAATGTGGCTTAAACCCCCTGGGGCACCTTCGACCACCCTAATCATGGAGGAGGCAGTCTTCTTTCTCATCATATAAATGTTACATTTTCTGCAGCTTTTTAGCTCTGAGCCACAGTGCAGGAGAGATGGTCCTGCCATCACCTGCAGCCCTGGATGCCAGTGCCAGATGGGATGGACGTGTGGCTGTTCAGCTCATTGATTCACCTCCTTGTAGGGCTCTGGAGATCCTGGGGAAGAAGTGGGTGTTGTCTTTGATGTTGAGAATCCAGGTCAGCTCCAATCATGCTGCTCTCTAACTGTGCCAAATCACAGAGCGCAGCTTCAGAGACTCTTGCTCTGGACTCGAACCCTGGGTCTTCCCTCCCCTTTTTCATGTTCCTGCAGAAAGTCCATGGGATGATTTGGTTTGGGGTTGGGAGAGGACAGGAAACCTCCTTTCAGTGGAAACCTGGTGGAAAAGCACAGGAAGGTTTGGGGCTGAAGGACTGAGATTTAGGTGATTTGGACCTGGAGGCATCAGGAGCTGCAGAAAGAGCATCAGCTCCCACCAGCTCTTTGTTTTTGTGCGAGTCATTCCCTGCCAGGAGCCGAGATGTGGAGGTCAGGGAAGCAATGGCATGGGAGCAGTGGTGGTTACAAGGTGTTTTAAATATGTGATTAAGGCTGTTTTCCTGGTTATCTCAGAGCTCTCCATATCCTGTGCTTGGTTTGGGCTGTGGGGCAGTGCAGGGACCATTGTGTCCCCTCACAGCGTAGGCTCCAGGCAGCAGTCCTGAAAATGATGGTCAGGTTCCTGACAGGATCCTGGGAGGTTTTGAAGATGCTCAGCAGGTCCTGAAAGCTGGAGTTTTTCAGGGAATCTGGCTGTAGCATCTGTCACCAGCATGGCTTTGGTCCTGGATGTCAGGAGGGGTGATGGATGGCTCAGCTGGGGCAGGGCTCATCCCAAAAAGCTCAGCAAACCTCAGTATTTTTCCTTGACACTTTGAGCTCTGAAGGGCTCAGGAACTGGGATCAGCCAGAGCCAGGCTGGATGCAGCTGTGGCAAGAGACAGAGCAAAGCTCTTTGGTCACCAGCTGCCTGCTTTCCACCTGGCTCGTCCGTGACTTGTCTGAGCTGGATCGTCAGCGGAAAAGCCAACAGCATCACTTGTTTGTTGGTGATGAACATTCGTGGTGATGCCACCCCTGATGCAGCTGCCTCCAGGGATTCCTCCTCCAGCCCTTTGTCAGAGCTGGGGATCTTGCTTTGCTTCAGTTCCCAGCATGATACCACCAGGTGCCTGCTCCCATCTGTCCTGGCTGGTCCTAGTGGCCTTGAGAGAGCACCCAGGGAGGGCAGCATGCCCTCCATCCACAGGGACACAGATGGTGGCTGCCCAGTGCTGTATTTTTCCAAGAGAGCCATCTGCTTCCCTCCCTGCTTTCCAGGGGCAATGCCAAGCCACGGGGCACAGCCTCCGCCAGCATTCCCAGTCCATCAGCCAGCACTGGGAACCTCTGGAGAGCAGCTGGGATGGCACAGCTCTTCCATGGTCATGGTGATACCCAGCAAAAAGCAAGAGACATCAGGGAAAGGAGTTGAAACCCATCGGTGCTGGGTCTCAGAGGAAATCTCTGGCTCTGTTTGTACCCTGCCATGACAGCACCACTGACATCCCAGTGCTGGGTGTTTTGGCCATCCTGAGGGTAGGCTCCAAATCCAGGATGAGTACAGGGAACAGGAAAGAGTTGGAGGAAGAGGAGCAGTGACAGCAAAGGCTGCTGTGCTCAGCCTCTCCCAGCTTCAAAGGCAGCTCCCCCTCCTCCAGCCTCTCCAGCCTGCAGAAACTCTGACAGCTGATCAGAGAAGGTGATTTTCCTCCCTCTTTTCTTTCTTCTTCTGAAAGGCACAAAAACCACCCTCTCACCCCCCTGCGTCTTGCAAACATGCAAATCTTCCTCCCACCTGCTGTCCCACTCTTCCTCTCTGAAAATATTCCAGCCTAGCAGGAAGGCAGGATCAGACTCCAGCCACGTCATGGTCCCCTTCCTGAATGCCTCTGCCTTGGGAAGATATTTTCACAGAAGATCTCCTCTCTGATTATCAGATTGGGGTAATATTTTTTCTTAAGACCTTTTTAGAGCTGATAACCTGCTGGGCTCAGCTGGGCTGTCCCTGGGGAGCACTTGGCCAGCCTGGCCTGTTGTTAAATGAAGACTAGTAATAAGGAAAAATTGAAAGCAGTGATTTAACGATTGAAACAGCTCTTCTTCCACAGCTATCTGTCTGCCTATCTAAATACAGATATATATTTTCTAAACACAAACTGCCAACATCCCTGCTCTGAGACGGGTGAAGCAGCTGAGAGCCAAACACAAGGATTTAAAAGAGCAATATTAAATAAATGATGTCCAATGAAAGCCTTAGGCGGAAGAAAACGCTCTGCCAATAGATACTTATTTACATGGCTGGAAACAGATTTTTTTTCTCTCTCCCAAGGTTTCAGCTTCAGCAATTTGAGGGAGAGGATATTTGATATATAAATCCCTTCCCGCTGCTGGGTTTGGTGGAGGCAGAGCCAGCCCTGGCTCAGGGAAGTATTGGCTTAGATAAAATGTTGATGATTTAAAGAATTTTTTTAATCTGGGTTTTTAACTTGCCCTTCTTGGCTTGCCCTCCCATGGCACAGTAGGGAGCAAAACTTGGTCAGGGTGGCCACAATTCCCAGGAGCTGTTCCCCTGTCCCCATCAAGGAGCAACACACACACATCCATATGGATGTGTCAGAGTGACTGGGTGCATCAGAGCACAATGTTGCCAGGGATGAAGGGAGGCAGTGTTTGCCCATATCCACCTTCAAGGTGGTGCTCCAACCTAATTCCCAGGCCCAGAATGGATTTTTCCCATCAGCCTGATGGAAAGACCCATCCTCCTCCCTTCCACTTATAATTGCACTCCATTAGCAACTTGAATGTTCTAGGCTAAGTATTCCCATTTTCCCCACAAATGGGGCCCTTCTTGCCCACCCAACAGCACAACACCCCCTCCTCCATATGGCTGTGGGACCAGAGCTGAGGATGAGTGCCAAGGGGACAATTTTATTCCTTGCTGTAACCAAGATATCTTCTGAGCAAAGCAATTTTTTATCTTGCCTTGTGCTTCTACCTTCCCTGCATCCAAGCATAGCCGGGATCCTCTGAGGGCCCGGATGACTCACCATGGCAGAGATGTAAGGGCATTAGCATGATTCCTCCCTGGGCTCTGCATCTCCCACCACCAGGAGTTTTTATACTCCAGGAGTTTTTACATTTCCTGCCCCAAGGAAATGTCACATTTACCTGCAAAACGGCTGGGCAGAGGCAGCACTTCAGGAGACAGCAGGGATGAGGGCTGGACCAGGGACAGTGGTGTAGGGGTCAGAGGGATGCAAGCACACACACGGAGTGTCACAGCCTCACTGATGGCAGTGTGACACACGTGTCCCCAGTGCAATTAGTGCCCTCATCCTGAGCTATAGGCGGAAGCTGCCGCCGATCCCTCTTCCATGCCCGCTCCTTTGCCTCTTTCCCCACAACCCCAGCACTGTGGCGGGCACAGTTGGCTCACTAATTACATGCCCTACCCAGACTGGCTGCTTTGCACAGTGCTATTAATTAGCATTTGCTTCCCTGATGGTTGCTGACCCTGCCAGAGTAGGGAATAAATTGGCTGCTGTGGGTAATGGGTTTGCTGTGAGTGGTCGGCGCTGGTGGCACAGCTCCTGGGTAATGGTGTCGTTACAGGATGAGCTATTAATATTCTCATTTTGGAAAGACAAGGTGGTTTGTTGGAAGAATGTGGCCCTTGGTGCCAGCTGCTCTTGACTTTCAGGCTTACGGAGACCTTGGAGAAAAGGCAAAGAGCTGAGACAGTTGGGATTGTTCAGCCTGGAAAGGGGCTATTAGGTCACCTAATTGTGGCCTTCCAGTACCTGAAGAAGCTGTCAAGAAAGACAGAGATTATTTACAACGGTCTGGAGTGACAAGACAAGGGGGAATGGCTTTCCACTGCCAGGGATAGTTGGGATATTGGCAAGGAATTCTTCCCTGTGAGGGTTGTGAGGCCCTGGCACAGAGTGCCCAGAGCAGCTGTGGCTGCCCCTGGATCCTTGGCAGTGCCCAAGGCCAGGCTGGACAGGGCTGGGAGCAGCCTGGGACAGTGGAAGATGTTCCTGCCATGGCAGGGGGTGGCACTGGATGGGCTTTAAGGTCCCCTCACACTCCAAGAACTCTATGATTCTATGACTGTGAAAGGGGGCACAGATATGGCTGGGGGAAGAGCTTGGGACCTGTCCAACCTGCCCTTCTGGAGCCTTTTTCCTCAATAAATAATTGACATGAGGCTGGGAGACTGGGATTGTGTAAAGCAGGTGGAAAGATATATTGGGGACATTACAAGCAAATCAGGGTTATAAAATGTGCAAAGATATTTTTCCTCTGCAACACAAGCCCTGCCCAGTCCATGCATTTAGGTGCAGAGGATGATGGAGTAAGGATGAGCCTGAATATCCCACCGAACCTCTCAGGCTCCTCCTCCTTTTTCCCATCACCTTTGGTGCTCTACCTGCACTAAAACTGTCCTAAATCATGTTAATCTGTAGAGCAACCCAACCCCACTCCCCCCCCCCGCCCCCGCTCACCAGCTCTGTCCTCCAGCCACCTGGCACTTCATTATATCACTCAAGATTAATCCACAGCTCCTAATTGCCGAGTGCCCAAGAGCTCCTGGCAGAGAGGAAAAAAAAGTGTCATGCAAAAAAGCCAAGGTTTTTTTTCCTGTGCAATATTTAGGTCGACCTACTGACGTGGGAAGCACAGAGATGGGAATTTGTGCGGTTTGAGGAAGCTGGGGGTTTTTGTAGCATTTATTGGGGCTTTTTCCCTGTCATCTCCTCCATCCTAGCTGTAAGAGGGAAGAGTGTGCATGATTCCAGCTGAAAGTGAGGAAAAATTGTATTTTGTGGAGAGATTTTTGCTTTTAATGGGGGATCTTTGCTCAGTTCTCCATGCATTCAGCTAAAGGAGGGGGAAAAAAAGGTCTGTGCCAAGCACTGTGATTTTAGGAAAGCTTAGATCAAAGTGCTCTTCAGACTCAGCAAACCTCTCCAGCCAGGAAAAAAAAAAGGGCACAGGGTTTTTCTTTAGGAAAAGTATATTCTGTAATTTTCCATGCAACAAATTTCACTTTAGAAATAAAGGTCTGGGTCCAATTTGTGGTCTTTTGATGCTTTTAATCATCATGAAGCCTGGTGTGCAGAATCGCAGCCATACACTTCAACAAATCATTTCTTTCCAATGGACTGCAAACACTGCCGATGAAAACCGATTTTCCTCCTCTTTTTTGTTTTTTTTTTGTTTTTTGTTTTTTTTCAGGAAAAACACCACAAAGCAAATACCCAGTCAGCTCAAATCCATGGCTTTGCTCCAAGTATTTTGGCTTGGCTGAAGATCCAGGCTGGATCATGTGGCTGTCCTGGGCAATCACTAATTTTTTCAGAGCCACTCCAAAGCAGTTGAATCACTCACATCAAGACAAAACAATGAAAGAGAAAGGAAATTCTATTTGTATCCCAACCTGGGGCTGGAACCAGAACTGGGAGGCTCAGCAATTTTTTCCTCCTATTTCAGTGCTCTTTGTGTGTCATTCAGTGCTGGGAGTGTCCTGCTGAACAACCCTGCCTGGCTCCTCCAGGTGTGTAGGGACCACCACACCACTGCATCCTTTGACAACCACCCCTATGGAATTCAGACCCAAAGCCCTGCACCCCCCATTTTCCCCTGCCCCTGTAGCAGAGGCAGCGCCTTGTGCTTAGGAAAACCAGTGCTTAGGGGTTTATTAAAACCAAAAGGTGAATAAAAAGCCCAGAGTTTGGAAGGCTTTGGCTGAGCCACAGCTCAAAGGAAGTGCAGCAGCTGAGGTTTCCCTAAAAAATTTAGGGTCTCTACAGCTCTTGCTTTCATTTAGCATCAAGTCCCAGGGTGGTGCAGGGTCTGCTCAGCTTTTGAGGTACTGATCAGCCTTCTGGGATTTGGGGAAGAGCTGTTGGAGTTCAAGTATTGGGGGCACATTGGGCACCTTTCCCCGGTCACCAAGGCACAGGGAGTTTTTTGGACTCCCTCCAAAACAACACAACACCCTCAGCATCATTCCCACCCTCCATAAACCACCCCAGTGCTGTGTTTTCCTGCTTTTTAAAGGAAGTTAGCCCAGTTCCTGAGCAGGGCTGTCCCCTTGCCGTGTGTCCACCACTCTGAGTGTCACTCCAGTGTCATCTTCTCCGGTGGGAGAAGCTATGATGAGGACGTGGGACTGATGGGTGGTTTTCCCAGGAGATCTGAATCCTGGCTACTTGAGTCGTGCTGAGAGCCTGCAGCTGTCACCAGATAAATATTGCGTGTGGATTTGAGGTCTGGGGAGGCCACTGCCTAAGGGGTCATTTCCTATTGATTAGAAGTAAGCAAGGGAATGGGCAGGGGAATCTGCGCAGTTTGTCACAGAGCCTGCCAGTCATGGAAACATGGAATTGTTTGGGATGGAAGGAACCTTAAAGCTCATCCCGTTCCACCCCCTGCCATGAGCTGAACCTTCCACTATCCCAGGTTGCTCCAAGCCCCATCCAACATGGCCTTGGACACTTCCAGGGATGGGGCAGCCACAGCTGCTCTGGGCACCCTGTGCACAGCAGGAGCACTAGGACCCACACAGAGAGGTAAAGACTGGCTCCAAAACTGATTTAATTCGGTTCAGTTCAGAGACACGAAACACCACTAGCTACTCCATTCCTTTCCAGGAAGCCCAGGTGCTTGGGAAGCCCCGACTGAGGATCAGCTGTCCCGGTACTGGACAAGACACACCACCTCCTGCCCCATCCTTGTGCACAGGGACCTGGCACTGTGCTTTGGGGGTCGGTGACTGGGGTGCGGTGAGTTACAGATGCATAAAGTGAGAGGATGGAGAAATGGGGTTGCCAAGGAAACCACAGAACAGCAAAGTGCTGAATTTTTTCTCAAGGCTAGAAAAATGCGGGGGAGAAGGGCAGTGGCAAAGCCCTGTGCTGTGGGTGAGCTGGGGGGGGCTGGAGTATGGGAGTTGGGGGGAGTGGCCCCTGGGCAAGCCAGGATTGCAAAGTAAAACCGTCCATGAGCCAGATTCTGTGAAACAGTGTCCCTGAGCTGGCTGAGGGCAGTCCCTGGGGAAGGGATGTGGTCTGGCAGCACCAGTAGTGGCTGTCCCCTCACAAGGAAGCCTGTCTGGGGTTGGACACTCTCTGGGGTTGTTCAAAGTGTTGCAGGTTGAAGGTTGAATATAAAAACTCCATCAGACAGAAGATTGAGCACCTCATTGGAGTCACCTGGAGGGATCTAAAAGATGTGTTG
The DNA here is from genome assembly GCA_013397075.1 of Rhabdornis inornatus. Lineage (NCBI taxonomy): Eukaryota > Metazoa > Chordata > Aves > Passeriformes > Rhabdornithidae > Rhabdornis > Rhabdornis inornatus. The sequence goes on from VWZS01003935.1 coordinate 253,424, forward strand.
ATGTGGCATTGGGCACATGTGGTTAGTGGTGGGCTTGGCAGTGCTGGGAGAGCACTTGGACTCAATTATCTTGGAGGTCTTTTCCAACAGAAACGATTCTGTGATTTATGCAGAGACAGGCAGGGAGAGGCAGGAAGGGGCACCAGCCTCTGCTGAAGCTTTGGAACATTCAAACCTGGAGCTTCGGGGTGAGTAAATCAACCCCTGGCAATGACCATAAGGGCCTCTCCATCATTGCATGGTCATGACCAGCCACACGTGGGGCTGGAGCTGTCACAGAGGGCTCTTGTCTGCACCTCCCGCCCGCAGAAGGCAGCGGGAACCAATATTAGCACTTGCTGGTGCAGCTATGGTTCCACCTCCCCGGCACTGATGAGAAATGAGAACTGAAGTGCCCACTGCACCTAAGTTCATGAGAGAGCTGAGTGCTGGCAGGATGGGCAGCTGCCAGGGATCTTCCCTGCTCCTCTTCCTCAGCAGGCTGGGGGATGTGGAGGGGAGGAGGGGACCACCACTCAGGGACGAGAGAGGGAAAAGGTCCAGGGCCCTCTGGAGCTGAGGGGTGGGAAGGGCAGGTTATCCTGGGGGGCTCAGTCCCCAGTTTGGGGACTGACAGTCCTCAGTTTGGGACTGAAAGTTTGGGGATTGGATTTTTGAAAGACACACACCCACGTTTTTGCGCCCCTCCTGTGGAGCAGGTCAGAGGCTCAGCCTGGGGAATGGAGGCTGTAAATAGCTGCATACCAGAGGGCCCCTCACTGTCCTCTGCCCCAGGGGCACTACTGCACCTCCCCAGAGATTGGAGCAGTTCTCAGGACCATGAGCTCTTCCAGCCCAGGCAAGTGGAAAAGCTCTCTCTGGGTGCCTGGGGGGGGACATCCTAGCATGCGTGTCAGTGGAGCCCCTGCTTTCCCAGCTCTCCAGTTTGCCCTTTCCTTTCGTCCTCCGGGATTTCCCAGGAAACCTGGGGAGGGGGCACAGGGTGACATTTTTCCTGGGGACAAGTTCACAGGGGGGCAGAAGGACACAGAACTGCTAGGAGATCCATCATAACATATAGGTCCAAATCCCCCTATTTCAACCTTGTCGAAGGCAAACATGCCCTGAGGCACACTGGTAACGGCCAGGAGCCCAGTCCTGCCCTTCCTGCACTCCCCTCACAGCTCAAGGTCACACTGATGTTTTATTCATCCCCTACAATTAACTATATTCTTTAATTGCAGCCACACGCACTGTCACAAGCGTAAATAATTGCCTTGGAAGCTCATTAATCACTTCAGCATGTTAACGAGCACCGCAGCCCAGAGAACTCTCTCAGGGGGCTCAAGAGTGGTGGGGACCCCCAAACGCAGAGGGTTTAGCACCCACGTCTGGCTGCAAACAGCACTGCCTGTAAAAAAATTCACACCTCAGCCCAATATTAAAAAATTAATGATGGGTTAATTAACAGCTTCACCATCCTTCTCTGCTCTCACCCTCAGGCTCACACAGGCATGGGAGCAGCACCCTCATCCCCATCCATGGTCACCCATGGTCGCCATGATCTTCCTGTGTCCCCATCACACCTCACTGCCACTGGAAGAGCCTGGTGGTAACGAGGGATGGGCTTGGTGCCACAAGGCTCCATCCCAGAACTCCTGTAGCCAAAGGTATGTCTCCCAGCTGCTCCCTGATGCTTTTTCCCTGGAAAATGCTCCCTGCTGTTGGTGGAAGTTCTGCCCTGCCATGGGGCAGCCTGCAGCATCCAGACAAAGCCAGAGAGCTGCTCCAGCCTTAATTAAAGGTCTTTAATCACCAGTCAGGTGATGGATGAGCAGCAAGCCATGGTTATATCCCAAGCTGGGGCTGGTGATTTGAGATACATGTTGGAATTTGGTGAGGGATCTTGAACGACCTTGAGGATCGAGCTGGGGAGCTATAAACTTGAGACAAGAGGTCCCAGATCAATCTTAAGAAACAGTCTGTGCTGCAGAGATAGTTCACACTTTTATTACTCTGGCTGGAAGGGTTCATCCTCACTCCTCTCCGTGCCATCCTTCCTGCTTTTCTGGGACACGGTGTCTTCAAGCCAGGATGGATGGTCCATTTGTGACAGAGCAGAGGGACAAAGAGGCATCCCAACACTGTCTAGACATGCCACAACCACCCTGTCCCCTCCATGTCCTCTGCATGCACTTACGTGAGGAAGAAGGTGTTTGGGTTAAAACCTGGCCCTCTGCCACCCTCAGCTCCCAGGCACAGCCCCATTTCCACAGAGCAATGTCTCCCCTGCCCCCAAATCATCCAAGCCCAGATTTCTCTCAGGGAAGGACATGCTGCCCAGGTTGTACCAATCTCCCTTTCCAGGAATGAATCTGTTCCCACTGGGATCCCAGCATACCCCAATCAAAGGACAGTGAGGTATTTGCAGGGAAGAACCATTGAATTCACAGGGGCCTTCTTGAGCAGAGGCTGGCTCTCTGAAGGAGCCCAGTGCAAGGGAATAAGGAGCTGGGGTTGAGGGACTGGTGCCACCCTGACCCTTCCTCCCCACCCTAGCTGCCCAATGTGGTGTCACAGGATTTTGTCTTGCATCATGCTCCCTCCAGCCCACTCGCCAGCAGCATCAGCAGAACTGCAGGAGAAGCAGAGCCCAGGGCAGGTGGTAAGCCCTCACCCAGTCCCCAAAGCACTACTTCAGGGGGCTCTGCCACCCCTGAAGGCTATGAAAGGGTTGGGTTGCCCAGGGCCTCTCTCCAGATGGTTACAGACCTTCCAGCGGTTCCCACACTCGTTGCACAGCACGAATGTTGTCATGGGCTCATCAGCACTGCGCGTCTGTACCTGGGGTGGAGCAGCACCGGGTCAGTGGAGACCCTTCTGGGGTCCCCCAAGCCAAAATCCCCTGGGGACCAGGCCTGACCTGGTTGTACGTGCAGTTCTTCTTCTTGCATTTGCTGCACTGGAAGAGGTCGGTGACAGTGCCGCCTGTCTTGGCCATCTGGTGCTCCCGGATGGCCTCCTGGGTCATGGCATTCCGCAGCTTCTTCAGCTCATCACTGGCCATCTCCTGCCACCAGCATTGGCCCGGATGGGTCAGTGTGGCCATGGCTCTGCTCACATCTAAGCACCACAGTCCAACACCTTCCCCATCCTCTCCCAAAACAGGATTAATCCTGCTCTCTGTGCTTGCTGGAGGGCTCGGACCCATCCAGATGAAAAAATCATCCCATCCTCAAACTAAAACTGCTGCCTGCAGGTATCGGTCTCCCCAGAGGGGAAACTGGGCTTCTGATTTGTGAACCCTGGTTGAGGAGGACAAATGGGGACACTCCAGCCTGATTCTTGCCAGTGTGACATCCCACAGCCAGATCTGTCATGGGCTGGGGGTCTGCAGGGCTCTGAGGTGACCTGGCAGTGCTGCCAGCTTTCTCCTAATGCTCCCTGTGCCTCATTCAGCACTGGGGTGGGACAGGGAGGTGCTGAGACAACTCCACTGTGGACAGCACCAAGCCAAGACCCTGCACTTGGGCGCCACAGAGGCAGCATGGATGAGATCCATGGGCACGAGCCTCATGGACCCCACTGCCCACCTCAGCAGTCATGCGGGCGATGAGGCCGGGCTCGATGGCCCCACACAGCACATTCCTCCGCAGACCAGGATTCTTGGGGTCCTTCAGGTTGCTGATCCTGCTCCGCACCCGGTTGCGATACTTCATGTCTGTGCTCTTCAGCTCCTGGAAGATATGTGGGGTCTGTCAAGGAATCAAGGAGAGGATGCCAGGTTGGGTGCTGCTGTCACCAGGGCCAACGGTCACGTGCAGGTGGCTGATCACAGTGGGGCTTTCCTCTATGTGGGAAGTGTCCCCATCCTTGGCTTTAGGAGGATGAAGCGCAGCTTGAGATGTGGGGAGGAAAATGACTTTGCATTGCCTTGGAATGTTTAACATCCAGACGAGGCTGTAGGGCTTAGGGACTGTCATCAAGCCCTGTGCTGGGACAAAAGTTCATGGTGCAGAGGAATCTGTCTACTCCCTCCTCCCAAAGAACATGGATATGGACAGGTTGATATTGCAGCTTTGGGCACAGATCCCAGGATGCACCAAAAAGTGCACCCGGGGGGGAACCACCCTGGGGTTGGCCCAGGTCTCAGGGAGCTGCCAGGAGAACCCCAAGCCTTGAGCTGGGGGTAGGCAGAGGTGGCTCCATCCCTGCCAGCATGGCACAGCCTGGACATTGTGACAGACTGGTTCTGGCAGGAGACACAGGCACCTACAGCAGGCTCATGGATAAAAACTTTACCTGGGTTTGGACTTATTTCCCCAGGGATGAAGGCAGGTCCCTGACCAGAGGGGACTGGGGGGGACGCACAGACCCCCGCATGAAGGCAGGTGCTCAGGAGACGCTTTGCTCAGCCTCAGCCTCAGCCTCAGCCTCAGCCTCAGCCTCAGCCTCAGCCTCAGCCTCAGCCTCAGCCTCAGCCTCCTCTAACTGAGGTCTGGGCTCCCCCTGCAGGCAACGAGCAAGGCAGTCTGTCACCCTCTGTCCTTGTCCCTGTCACCCTCTGTTCTGTCCCCAGCAGCACTCCTGAGGCCATGCACGCCCCCCAGCAGATGGAGCCTAGCCCCCCAAAGGATATGGTCTTCAATCTCTGATGCCATCTTCTCGCAGTTGACACTGAACTCCTTGTAGTCGTCTAAAGGGTGGAGAGGTTAAAGGGTGATCTTCAACTGTGAAACCAGCCACAAGTCTCACTGTACCTCCCACAAAAAGTCTCACCTCTCCTCTTGTACTTGCCCCAGATACTCAATCTCTAAAATACCTATTTTTATCCATCTTGAACCTTACAAAGATGCATCCTCACATCCAACTCCCTTATCAGAGACCCCACCAGCCTCCTTTTCTTTCCTTTCAGGGCTGAATGCTCCTCTCAGGACTGTCCCATAGGAGAAACAGCCCAGTCTAGGCTCCAGCACCCTCAGAACTGCTCACCATCCATGCGGAGTGCAGCTGTCAGCATCTCAATGCACTTGTCCCGCACCGAGTCCCCCGTGAGATAGGAGGGAGCCAGGAGGCAGGGGCTGGGAGAGAAGGAGGGACTGGTGGGGGTTCGCGGCACCTCAGGTTTGGCCTTGCTGCTGTTGGCTCTGCAGGGGCACATGGAGGGGAACGGGCAGGTGGCAGGGTTCTGGCACAGCTGCAGGGACCTGCCGAGGTCCCTTGGAAGTGGAGTGGGTCTCTCCTACCTTTTCTCCTCTCTCCTACCTTTCCTCCTTGCTGTCACTGGAGTTTCTGTGGGAGCTGGTGGGAGCTGGAGAGAGGCTGGTGCCCACAGAGGCTCTCCTGTGGGTGGCACGGAATGGGACAGTCGGGATGACACCAGAGATGGGGCAGGCAGGACAGGGGGCAGGGACTGGGGGCAGGACCTCAGGCACTAGCACATCGATGAGAGTGCTCAGAAACCGACAGGAATCTCCCCAGGGGAGGATTTGCTCCTCCCAGGGAATATCCCAGTGCTGTGGCAGGATCAGGGCTCCCAGCCACTTCTCATGCCCTCCATGGTCAGGGCATCCCCAAGGGGGAGCCTAAAAGCATCCCCAGGCTGCCCAGGGACACCCCTTCCTTACCTCTCCCCTGACAGTCTCTTCTGTGGGGAGGAAGAGGAGATGGTTGAGGACCTGGAGTCAGCAGAGGCTCTCCTGGTAGGACAAGCCCCATGTCAGAGGGCAGAGACCGGGACAAGTGGTGGGTTCACATCCCCAACCACAGCCCAATGAGGGGCTAGGATCTGGCCTCTCCCATCTTCACCCAGCCCAGCACCCACCTCTCTTTCCTGCCATCCAGAGGTGATTTCTTGGAGGACGCAATGGGGCTCCGGCCATCACCGGACTCTCTTCACCACGGAGGCCCAAAAGAAGGGAGAGAAGCTCTCAGCAACCCAAACATACTCTGGCAACCTGTGAGCTGGATCCTGTCCATCTGCATCCCCCATCCCTGAGCTCCACCCCTGCCAGACTGCCAGCAAAGCCTCCTCTGGGCTGGCAGTGCCTGGCAGAGCCTGCTGTGAGGGTCAGGGCATCCTTCAGCAGGTACCTCTCCAGGCTGGAATCAGCAGAGTGGCCCTGGGCGCTGGTGGCATGAGAGTCACACTTGCTGGGCTTCCTAGGGACAGAGAGAGCGAGGGTCAGATAAGCACTGTCCAAACTGACCCCATCCAAGGAATAATTGGTTTTAGAGAAGGGAAATAAAAAATGGCCACTTCTCCCTCCTCCAAAAACTGCCCTGGTGCTGCCCCAGAGGCAGTTTGGTCTCCAGAGGTGCTGCCGGCATCCACGGGTAGGCAGAGATGAATAAACTCTTAAGGACCAAGCAGGGGGTGGTCTCATATTGGCCCCCCAACAGCAGGTAGGAGCCCTCACCTCTCCTTGTGCTTCTCCCTGTGCATCTCAGCTGTATTCTTGCTGTGCCTCACCCCTTCACTGGGGCAGCTGGAAACATCCAGCCCTTTCTTCTCCTCTCCATCCGTGTCCTTCTCCTTCTTCCCATCGGCATCCTTCTCTTTTTTTGTGGTGGTGGGCTCTGGGGGAAGGATTTGGATGTCACAGTCACAGCCCAAACCAGCACAGTGCACCTGCAGTGCTGCATCTTGCTGGGAAATGATTGTGGAGATGCTCAGCCCTTGGTGGGGCACACATTGATTTATAGCACTCTGTCCCAGAGTGAAAACAAGCTCTTGGAAAATCTGAGTTACAGGTTATAGGAGCCTGCACATCCTAGCTCTGGACTGATTCCACTCCATCCCTCCAGAAAGCATTGGGGCTCGAGGTGTGGGCATGGCCCAGCGAAGATTGAGGTTTTGGGGGATTCTCACCTCCCCCAGCATCACTCACCCAGAAGCCGCTTCCAGTTTTTGATGAGGATTTTGGCTGAGGCCACCACCTCTTCATCTGAGCAGTGTTTCCGCACTGAGTTCACAGCCACTCCGATCCGTGTGGTCTGGGACACACATCCTTAGCGATGTGCTGGCTGGCACAAGGCACAGGACAAGCTACCCCACGGGGTGTCCACCCCACCCAAATCCGCTCACCTGCAGCAGCTGGATGGTCATGGTGTAGCCGGTAAGGGATTTGAGCAGATCCAGTGCCCCTTCCTGCAGCAGAGAGAAGCCACGGGAGCCCTTGAGGAGGCACCAGGCAGCACCAGGAAGGGCATGAAAGGAGAACACAAAGCAGCCCTGGGCTGCTCCCTGGGACTGCCTGACCCTCTGTGTCAACACACCGATAGAAAAGTCCCACACCCAAATCCTGCTGGACCATCCCAGCACCAGGTCACATCTCCAGATGGGTAGCAGGAGCTTTTCTTAAAACTTGGGAAAACCCCATCTGCAAGAAAAATCTGGGCTGATGGGAGCTAGGGACAGCTAGGGGATTCCCCAGTGTCCCCCACCCAGGGGTGTGAAGGTCCATGAGACACAAACCCCAGGATTTCATCCTGACACCCTGCAGTGGCAGCTGGGATAAAGACAGTCCAGTATGGAGCCTTCCTCCTCCTCCCTCCCTTTCTCCTCCTTGGTATTTTTAGAGTCCCAGCAGCAGACACCAGCTCCCAAGTACCCCCTCCCGGGGAGACAGTTCCATGGACTTCCCATCATGAGGGGCTGGATCAGACCCCTCGGGTTTGATGGGTGCATGGACATTCCTGGCTCTGTCCCACCCCAAAGTGCAGCAGGAGAGGTGTGGAGCACCCCTGTCCCTTGACTCCTTGGTAATTCCTGGCAGCAAGCAGAGCCATGGGATCTGGTTTGATACCACGCATCGGCATCCCAAAAAGCCACCAGATCCAGGGAGACAGCAGTGCTGCCCCCCCAGCCTACACCTTGTCAGGGCAAAGGCCGGTGGAAATGGTCAAATATTAACCCTGAGGGCGGGCTTGGCACTTGTAACTGGCACACCAGGATCCCCAGATGGATCCTCACTTGGCCCAAGGGTGGCAGGGCTGGATCCCAGCTTCCCCAGAACACAACCACCAAAACCACCCAGGAAACAGTGACTGACCCCTCCCCTCCCTCTGCACACTTGTGCAAAAGGCAGGGCTGTGCTGGGTGCATTGAGGGTGTTCTAACCCCCAGCCCAGAGCTTTTCCTTGCTTATACATAAGCCTCTGGCCCTGGGCCTGGCACTGATCGGGTGTTGGTGCACAGGCTGGGCGCCAAACACCTGTCGCCCACAATCCAGCACTGCCAAGTGGTGTCTAGAACTGCCACCTATGGGACAAATCCCCCGTTACCCCCAAGTTCAAGTGTCTTGAGAGCAATGGGGTACAGGAGAGCCCCAAATTAGAAGTAAAATTAAATCCCCTGGGTGCTGGCTATAACGTCCTGAGGCTGTGCTTGGGCGGCACAGGCAGCACTCCTTAACACCAGCACCTCCAGGGACAACATGAGGGGTGTGAAAAGCAAACCCCCCCCCGCCTTTCCCAAGCCATCCAACAGCATTCAAACATGCATGTAAACAAGCACGTGTGTAAATATGCACATGTGCAAATACATATGTATGTAAACAGGTGCACATGCCCCGAGGAGCTCAGCTACTTTACCGTACTCTTCCTGGCCACCATCTTATCCAATTTCTTGGCAATCCGGACCAGCTCCTCAGCGGGCCCCATGGCGGGGGCTCCAGCGCAGCAGGACTCTGGGTGCGGGCACAGCTGGGCACTGAGGACATGGGGTCCTGGGCAGCCGGGGAGAGGGAGCAGAGAGGAGGGGAAAAGGGGAAAGGGAAGGGAAGAGAGAGAAAGCAGAAAGGAGGTGGGGCTGTCCCGGCCAGTTATAAACTCCTGCCAGGAAAGCGAAATAGCACGGGGGAGGGCTAAATATAGCCGAGAGCCAGGATTGCAGGAGCGGGGGAGGTGCGCGGCTGTGGCGGCCACGGGGAGCCCGGGCGCCGAGGGACAGAGCCCGGGATGGGGCTTTGCCATCGGGGTGGCTTAGCTACGGAATCCCGAGGGGCACGGGTACAGTGTGGTGTACTGGGGGAATAACCTTGATACTCCACGTATTGGAATGTTCCGATATAGGTGGAATTCCAGCATATAGGAATAGTTCTTATATTGGAGTACTCCACATATTGGAGTATTTTGGTACTGAGAATACCCCATCCCTGGAAAGGTCCAAGGTCAGGCTGGACAGGCTTGGAGCAACCTGGTCCAGTGGAAGGTGTCTCCCCCTATGTCAGAGGATGGAAGGAACGATCTTTAAGGCCCCTTCCAACATTCCGTGATTGTGTGATGACATGTCCTGCAGTCTTTGAAGCGCAGCAGAGCCCTGCCAGCTGATAGTGTGCCAGCCTGGGATGGGAGCCACAAGCCCCTCAGGCCTGGCTGGACGGGCAGCAATACAGGGCACAGACCATCGGGATATGTAGGTGACAGCCTTGCCATCCTTGCTTATGCCTGCTCCAGCACTCATCCCAGCATCCAGCCCAGGGAAGGTGTCCATGTCCCAGCCCAGCCCTACATGGCTACCCCCAAGGGTGCTCACAGCTGCCAGTAACTGGGAGCCTTGGGGACACATCAGCAGCATCACCATGCTGGGGACTGCCAGGGCAGGGATTGTACCCTCAACACACTCCCAGGTGCTTAAAAAAATGATGGTTTATTAGAAAGCAGACAGAAAACATTTTTTAAAATATTTTTTTGAGATTAAGCATTTGACACAGAAACGAGAAGGTTAAAGAAAGGGGGTATGGAGGCAGGTGGCTCCCAAGGGACACTGGTACAGGGGTATTCTGGTCCTAGAAAAATCCGCAAAACCCCCTCTGAGAGCCCCCCCTCAGGGAAGGGGCGGTGATCCAGCACCCACCCCACAGGTACCACCTGAAACATCCCCTGCCCTCCAAAGCAGGGAATGGCATTTTGCTACCAGTTTTGGAGAACTTTTAGAGCATCCCCAAACTCTGCCAGTCCAGGCAGCTCCCAGAACGTGGGGTGGGGGATGGACACAAAAAACCCTCCCTCTCCTATTTCCTGCCCATCCCAAAGGCTTCACAGTTGGGGTATAGAAGGAGGCTGGCAGTCCATGGCTGCCCCCAGGATAAGGAGGAGGCTTCATGACTATCTGGCAGAGTGTGGGGGACACTCCATCCCCAGTTCCTTGCAGAGAAGGAAAAAGAAAACCGAAGGGATGGGCAGAGCCCACAGGAAGGATGGAAGAGCAAAGGGAGCAGGGGCTGGCACAGAAACCTCAGCCCACCAGGGCAGCGAGCATGTCCATTCTCTGCTCCTCAGCCGGTGCTCCCCACCGCCACCATCCAGGGATGGTTTTCCTAATGCAGTGGGTCTCTGGGCCCCCTTGGAGTACAGTGCTCTCATGCCAGGATCCTGGGCACATGTCCCTTGTGGCCTGGCTCTACCAAGCCCCCAGCAGGGAGCTGCCTCTAGTCCCAGACAATGGGACAGTGACAAATTGACAAATGGGCCACCACCACACAGTCAGTCTTGCAAGAGGTGGACGAAGCTGGCAGGGAAGACTCCGGTGCGGGAGCCATCACCCTCGATGAAGCCAACCTGGTGGTGCAGAAAGAGGTTTCAGAGGAGTGCGAGTCTTACCTTGAGATATCAGCCCCAAAACCTCTCACCTGCTCAATTCCAACGGGGATTTAGAGAGGCATAGCTGCGGTGACACATGAGTGGAGCCCTCCCAGCCCTTCTCCATGCACACATGGAGCATGGAGTCCGCCTTCCATGCCCGCCCCGAAAACCTAGCCTCCTTCAGAAGAGAACTGGAGGGGGAAAAGGACCAGGATTTGGATCCCAGCACCTGTCAGTGCCATAGTAACTCACCCAGACCTGCTCGTCCTCCTCACGTGTCACCACGATGACCTCCCCCTTGGAGAAGGTCAGCTCTCTTGCCTTGTCCCCCTTGCAGTCAGCCACGGCCTTTACCCGCTTCTGCCCCCCCTTGGCCTGAAATGGAATGAAAAGGGGTAACAGACCCCCCCGAGGCCATCCAAAAGGCAGCAACAGGGATACGACCCCCTGATCACTCCATCTGCCACCCCAGGATAAGAGGAGCTGGGATACTTGGGAATGAAGAGAGGATGATTTGCACCTACCGGAGCAAATCTCCTGGGCATGGGCACAGGGGGCACCTTGCTGAGACCAGGGTCCTCGGGGCCACCAGGGCTCTGGGGGAACCCAGTTGACCCCATTTTGCCCACCATGCCACTGATGCGCCGGTACGAGCGGGTGCTCTCTGAGCTGTGGGTGACAGCAGGAACAGTGTCACCTCCTCCTCTCTTCTGTTGCCTTCCCCCTCCCTGTTTTCCTTCCTGTGAGATCTCAAGGGGGTCAGGGCTTCCCCCATGGGACCTGAATCCCACCCACAGCACCCTGGATGCTGATGGAAAGAGTCCCCAGCACCCAAACTCCCTCAAATAAGCCCACCCCACCACATTTTCCCAAAAGAGAGAAAAAATACACATGACAACTTGCAGAGAGGACCTTGGTGTTCTCCCAAATAATCTGAGTCATTGTCTCCAAGGACAACCCAGCATCCCCACAGCTTGCCCTTGTCTCCTCCTGCATCTCAGGGTCACCATCAGCTTCTTTGGAGACCCCAGAGGGTGGGGACCCCTTTGCTTCACGGTGATTCTCCACACCCGTGGGCGTGGCAGAGGTTGAAGCTCACCCACCAGCACCATGCAATGATCCCCCAACACTAAGTGCAACCCCAGCCTGGGGCAGGGTCCCTACCCAAACTTGACAGGGGGGATGTCTGGGACCGTGCTGCCTGGCAGGGGCTGCGTGGGTGGGGGACTCAGCTCTGGCCCCCGCCTACTACTGCTGGTGTCCGTCTCAGAGCGGGTTTCCCAGTACACTGCCCGCTGGCTCTCGGTGGGGCTGCGGGTGCTGGGGCTGCCATCCAGGGCACCTGCGCTGCTGGCACAAGGCAGGCTGCTTGGTGCCAGTGCCTCTGCTGGCCCAGAGAAGTGGGGCTCCGATGCCTGCCGGGGCAGTTCAGGGCGCTCTGGGGGAACACACACAATGGGGACAATAAACTTGGTTTCTGAGGGAAGGCACATGACTCCCCATTCTGACTCCCCACCATGACTCCCCACTCTGACTCACCGGTGGGGCTGTGGCTGGGCTTGGGGCGAGAGCTGCCCCGTGTAGGGTTTTTGAGAGGCAGTGGCGGGGGGATCTCCTCGCTGTGGGTCCGGCGGGGTGAAGGCCGCGAGGGCACCAGGATGCTCTCGTAGGTCTTGTTGGTGATGTCCATCCCCATGCAGCTCCAGCGGGTCTGGGGGCAGGTGGGCAGCGGGCTGGCGGCCAGGGATGATGTGCCCTTGAAGGAGCGCTGGAGGGGGCTCACCTGGGGGTACATGCACAGCTCCAGGCATGTCCCACTGCTGCCAGCCCCTCACTGGGGCTGCACTCCCCCAGTTCCCTCACTGGGGATGTGGAGGCCCCCCACCACCATCCCACAGGTACCTTCTCCTCCAGCTCATCCTCACTGTCATAGGGGAACTCTGATGGGGGCTCCCAGTCATAGTCCACATGGATTTGCAGGGAGAGCTTCCCTGCCTGCGCCTGCTCCAGCTGCCAAAGGGATGGGGCAGGTCAGGGGGATCTCAGGATGGGGTAGCCCACAGGGGTCTAAGCACTGGAGGGACACGTCCCAGAAGCCCCCCACCTTCACGTAAGCCCTCCTCAGGCACTTGGTCCCCTCTCCCCCACTCTGAGCTTCTCCCCCATTCCTCCATCCACCTACCAGCTCCTCACACTCCCTGTACTTCAGCCTCCTCGCCACATCCAGAGCTGTCTCGCCCGCCGCGTTCACTGCCCGAGGGACAAAAGGGGGACAAATCCAAGTTGTGGCCTTACCACTCCTACCAAAGAGCCCCAAAACCCGCATCCCAGCCTCACACCTGTGGTGAAGGTGGCTTTGCCTTTCAGGAGCAGCTTGAGGCAGTTGGGCTGGTTGTAGAGTGCACCATAGTGCAAGGCCGTATTTCCATCCTGTGTCACCCGGTCCAGTGTTCCCCTGTACAGGGCCAGCAGCAGGAAAGTCAAGTCTTGAGAACACACAAGCATCCTGTACAATCCTCTCATGAGGGAGGCGGGGGGGGGGAACATTGGAAGCACTTGGGGACGCACCCATTCTGGATGATGAAGTCCACCAAGGAAAGGGACGATCTGTCGGCGTGGCGCACAGCCATGTGCAGCGGCAGCTCACCTGCATCCTGCCAAGAGATGGGAGAGATGACCCTGAGAATGCTCATCTTTCCACAGGATAAAGGGAAAAGTAGTACTGGATCCAAGAATGCTCATCTTCCCCCTTGAATGAAGAGAAAAGGAGTGCTGGACACATGTATGCTCATCTCCCCCAAGAAGGAAAGGAAAGGACAGCTGAACCCAAGGATGCTTCATCTCCCAAGATATGGAAGGGAGAGGAGAGTGGCCTCAACAATGCTTCATCTCCTATGTGTAGGAGAGAAGAAAGCTGGACCTGAGGATGCTCATCTTCCCACCAGCACATCCCTGCCCAAAGCCCAGGAAAACCCCAAGCACAGACACCCAGAGAGGGAAAATCCATTCCTTGTCAGGTGTAAGCCTCACCTGACCCTCAGGGCTGGCCAGAGGCTTGGTCAGGTCATGCCCCTCGACAAAGGCCTTGAGCAGAGCCAGGAGGTCACGGGCTCGAATGGCTTCCCAGAGGCCGTGGGGGTTGTCCTGGCTGCTTTTCTGCACGTAGCGTCGCTCCATGTACTTGGCCATGATGTATTCCTTGCGCGCAAACCTGCCAGAAGGGGGGCTTGGATGGGCATGGGGCCAGGGGGTGAAGCCCTGTGCTCCTGCCTCCTCCTGAAGCCTCAGGATCAAGGGTAAACCTCCAAAGAGGTACAGATCTCCATCATGATCCAGCAGTGACACCAGGATGCCTCATCCCAGGGCTCTCTTAGAGCTGATGGGCAGTGGCAGCATGGGGACAAGAACAGAGCACATGCCATGCATTCCTATTCCTCCTCTTCCTCTTCTTCCCTGCGCACCCAAGTCCCTGACTCACATATCACTGCTGGCCGAGGGCTTGGGACAGTCCTGTGTGGGTAGTGTGGCCTCCATGATTTCATTGAAGCGAGTGTTCCCAATGCTAACAGCCAGCTAGGGAGAGAGGAGACCAGAGGGACATGAGCCCTCCTGGCAACACTCACCCTACTCCAGCCAGATCCCATCCCAGAAGGAAGGAATCCACTGGATCCACCCAGGGCTTTCGCAGAGCAGCATCTCTGCCAGGATGATGCTCTCTTATGGCAATGGAAATCTGTTTTAGGAGGGAGAAAATCCTGGGGAGCTGCCAGCAGCCCCCCACTTAGCAAATGGCTTTGCAGAGCCCCCCTTGCCCAGACCACTGCACTGGGGAGACAGAGGCAAGTTTGCAAGCCCTGAAGCAAACTGGGGACAGATGGGATGGAGGAGAAGGAATGAACCCTGCATCACAGGAGGTTTGGGGGACACAGAAGGTGGTTCCCAGGGGCCAGGAGACCTCTGGGCTCAGAGAGCAGCTTACCAGCAGCTCAGAGGTGCTGAGAACATCCAGAGTGAGGGACTGGATGCGGGAATAATGCACACCCAGCTCCCGATGGATACCAGAGCACTCAATGCACGTCAGGATGCCGAGGTTGGTAGAGAGCCATGTGGGATCTGCAGTGGGAGCAGTGTGGGGCTCAGCACCACACCCAGCCCCCAAAGATGCTGTGACGCCCATGACAGCTGACTCACACCCAGGGTGGGGGGACACCTCAGGCCCTGACGTACCTGGGGCGCCACAGTCACAACATTGCTTGTTTCCTGGCATGTTCTTCACCTCACTGATAACCAGCCTGGTGAGCTCTTGCATGCTGCTGTCCACCCCGGTGCCTGCCGCCATCCCGCCACTGCCGCCATCCCCCTTGAAGGCATTGCTCAGGGCTTCATCCTTGCTGTTCTGCAGCACTGAGACCCACCTGGACAGGAGGGAGGAGGAAGAGGAAGATGGGGAAGGCAGAGCAGGATCTGGCATGCCAAGGAGGAGGGATGGGCTGTGGCACTTACACAACACACTCCTGCTCATCCTCTGCTTGGAAGTGATATGTCCTGTTGTCTGCAAGGATGGGGAGAGAGGGGAGAACGTGAAAGGAGAGAAGCTGTGTCTCCATCCCAACGGGGCTTGGAACAATCTGGTCTAGTGGAAGGTGTCCCTGCCCATAGTGTGGAACAACACAGTCTTTAAGGTTGCTTGCAGCCTAAACCACTCTAGGATTCTATGGTCTAGGGATGCCCAGGACAGCAGGAATCAGCTGAAATCTCTTCAAAGGAGCTGCTTAACTACAAATTAAATCACTGCACCTCACTCTCCCATCACCTGAGCCCTGTCACAACCTCTTTTTGTCTCAGCTTTCTAGATCTCCTTGGAGAGATCAGTCCTTCATCTGTAAAGACAGCCAGGAAAACATCTAGAGCCAGATTAAAAGCATTTAAAGAGGGTGCCAAGGTGTTTCAGAGGGAAAACTACTCCAAAAAGGGAGAAGTCCTACCATAGCCTCCACCTCCAGGTCAAACACCTCATCCCAGGCACTCACGTGTCACCAGGTCAAAGCATTTCTTCTCCTCGGTATGGGGCCGCACCTGGCAGGTGAGGAGGTTCAGCTTCACAGGGGGACGGTTTATCTGCAGGGCAAGAGGACCGAGGTGGGTTAAAGGACCAGGAAGGAATGGCATGGGCATCACCAAGGGATGGGCATCACCATCTCCAGTGGTGACTGTGGTGGTACAACCACCACCACAGATGGTTTCTCTTGGGATAACCATGCAAACCACACCCTGTCTGACCCATTTGAGAAGAACAGAGACCCTTTGCAGGAGAACACGGTTCCTCTGTTCCTCCTGTAGTTTCCAGCCTCCAACGCCAGGGGGCAGCCCTTCCCTCCCAACCAGCCCCATTCCCTTTGTGTTTGTCTGGACCCTCATCTCCATCTCGCTGCCCCAGCCAAGTTCACCCTCCTCTCCCATGGACCCCTGCCAGACATGGGGGACCACCTTTGGACCCTTGTCAGACACGGGAGACCACCTTTGGACCGTCCAGTCCCATCCTGTATTGAATTTTAAGCCAGGCAGATTTGTTACCAGTTTGGGCAAAACTAAACCCGAAATCCAATGGACACCAAGCCCCAAAGGGTGCACAAAGAAAGGTCAGGGCTGCAGCCCCCACGCTCCCCACCGTGCTGTGGGAGATGGTCAGGCAGCCGTACTTCACACCGCACTTCCTCTTCTGCCACACTTTGCGGATCCTGAGAAGGAGAAAGGAGGAGTGAGGATTGCACAGCTGCAATCACCCATGTCCACATCCCAAACCAGCCACAGCAGAGGCCTGATGGTGTTCTAGACATGGCATTGTGCTTTCTCTAAGTCACAGAGTGCTAAATGTCCTGTGAGCTGGATTCCAGCTCTGGGGCCTCCCATGAGCATTGACAATATCGGGATGAAGCCAAGAGCTCTCCAGGATAACGAGAAACTCATCCTCATTCTCACCCATCACTCTTCTTGTACAGGAATCCTGACTTCTCCATCCCATACTGCTTGTTGCCTTGGTGCTGGTGGATACTGTAGCCACTGCCAGAGTTCTTCCTGTTCAAGTTTTCCTGAAAAAAAACCCCAAACAATTAAAAAGCAAAGTGGGAGGCACAGAGGCAGTTGCTGCCCCAAGTGACCTTGTCCTTACAGGGGTGCAGTGTGTCCAGCAGGATGCCAGACAGCCCCATGCCCTCCCAGCCTCCAAACATCTCCATGTCCCTGGAGAGGTTAACCCAGCTCCCTTCTCCCTTCTGCTCCCCAGCCCCAAACTAACCCTAGGCTACCCAGCACCCTCCTGAAGCTCTTTCTCAGTTCTCCCCTGCCCATCCTGGGGGTCTCACCTCCTTGTTCTCCAGCTGCAGGACGTTACGGAGGGAATCGCGGGTCTGCGTGAGCTGCTTCACCTCCTCCTCCTGTGCTTGGCGGAGCTGGAAAAGGAGCAGCTGCCGTCACTCAGGAGGGTGTTCTCAGGGGCTGGCACAGGGGCAGGGGGGTGGCACCCTTGGAGACACGTCTGAGGGGCACTGGATGGCGTTGTGAGGGCCTTACCGCGTGGAGGGACACAGCAAGCTTCTCAATGAAGGGATAGAGGTTCTGGGCAGCCTTCCAGCCGTCTTGGAAGAAACTGGGTGTTTGTTGAGGGTGATTAAGATGCAGATGGGGAAGATGGAGGAAAAAAAAGGGTTTTTAGAGAAAATGTGGCACGCGATCATGGCAATCCCCTCCCTGGAAAGCTGTGCTTGCTTTGTGGCTCCCTGGCTACAGGGAGCCAGAGAGACCCCAGCAAAGGTGAAGCCCAGCCCATGGGGTTTAGATACCTCAAATATTTGGGGTGTTTGGGATGCAGGATTGGCCTCTTGTTTAATCCCAGCTCAACTCACTGGGGAGCAGTGCTGCCAAAAGGCACATGCTGGGGGGTCCCTGGGTCACAGTCCCAGTCAACGACATGCTTTTAATCACAGTGACTGTCTCAATCTACCTCAGTTTCCCCACTTGAGAGCTGGAGGAGATGATGACTCCCACAGACTGCTATTCCAGCCTCACAGAGCAACAGGAAAGGCAAGAGGATGTTGATCCTCACTCCAAACATCCTTGTTACAAACCCCATGGCTAATGCCAGAGCTGCTCATCTAAGTTCATCCCTGGAAATCTATCCAGAAACCAAATAATCAGATATATCTCAAGCCAATGCCCCTCCTGCAGCCCCATGGACATGTTTACAGCTCCCCAAGACAACAAAGCACATTTCAGCTCCCCAGAGAAAACTGAAGAGTGATGGCCTCTACCCAGTATCTCCACCAACAGCTTTATGGGTCTGGGATGAGAGTAGAAGACCCTAGACCATCATGGGACCACCCAAGGGTGACAATCAGCCCCGCGGATGAACCATCCTGACCCAGGTGGCACCTACTTGTGCTGAGCGTGGAAAAACTTGATGAGGCTCTGCAGGAAATCTGGTCCATGCTTCATCTGAGACTCGCTGGCTTTCAGCAGGTACTGGAGGGGGAGAAGACACCTGGTTAGGTGATAGAGACAAGGACCAGCTGAAAATATCCCAGAGGAAAGAGCAAGCGCCTGCCCAGCCCTTGATTCCCTTCCCAGCACAGGGAGGAAGGTTAAAACATTGGCTGGGTTTCAATAAGTCGAGTCATGATTTTGGATTTGAAGGCAGCTCGCTGGGGACCACCCTCAAAAAACCTGGCTCTGGAAGTCCTCCAAGACGTGGAAAGTTCAAGGACTGAGGCAGGCCTCCAGGGTTTCCAGCCAAGCATGCTTCTCCCGCTGCTCATTACTTCTGGAGTTAATAAATAACCAAAACTAAAGGCAGCTTGTGAAGGAAAAAAAAACCCACAAAAAAAAGGCCAAATGTTTTTTAAAACATGGTCCTTTTATTCCCAAAATATCAGATTCCAAGAAGCGAGCACCTGCAGCACACCAGCACTGGAGGTCTGCTGAGGTGCCCCAATGGGATGGGGAATTTCAGCTTTATGCATCAAACCCATCCATCAGCTGCGGGCAGGCAAGGAAAGACACAAAGTCTCGCTCACCCTAAGCAAAATAAGGAGGGGAAGAGATTTTCCCCCTTCAAGCTCCTCTCCAGCTGCTGGAATGGTTTTGAGAGTGAGGGGAGGGGGAGGCAGCCCTGAGCTCTGGAGGATTTCCAGGGTGGGATAGAGCTCCTGGAATGGAGTCTCCCCATGCCCCAGGCACTCTGGACACCCTGACGGGTCACTGGACTGGGGACAGTTGTTAAACTGCTCCATGCAACCTGGAGATGCCAAGGCAATGTCAGGGAGCACGACTATATCCCTGAACCACGTCCCACCTAGAAAAGGCCACATGTGCCCAGCTCCCATGGGATGTCCCACAGTGACAGTGGCAGCAGAATGTCCCAGGCAGCAGTGGCTGGGACCCACGAACAAAGGGATGCTCCCAGCACCCCCGGGCCCATGTCCAACTGCTCCCACAGCCCTGAGGGTGTGAGATGGCCCACGATGGGGAGACACAACCACCCCATAAGGTGAAACAGGACGCTGTTCCCAGCCCAGGAAGTAGCAAAACCCACTTTCCTATAAACCCATGTGCATCACATGGCCCCCAGCCCCCCAGAAGAACTGCCCCCCCATTTCCAGGACCAGCAGCAGCTCTTGTGCATGCAGAAACATGGGTGCACATGCCCTGCTCCAGCTCCCACCTCTCCATGTGCTGTTATTTATCCCACAGTGGAGCTATTCAAGGGAGTGACTCATCTGGCTGGGTCCCAGCTCCACAGCCTCTTCCCCACAACCCCTGTTCTTTGCTGGGTGGGCATGGGGTGGCACCAGGATCTGGCCCTTGGGAACATGGGAGACATCTGGGACAACCCATTGCAGACTTGTTCCCTGCTCTGCCACCCTCGAGGTTTATGGGGCTGCTGAATGTCTGGAGCCAGGACACCTGGGTTCCTCCTTGCTGCAAGGCTTTAAAATGGAGTCTCCATCCTTCACTTATTCCCACCTCATCTCCTGAGCACGGACTGCAAGGACCCAGAACTGCGAAGGAGCTGGGGTGACTTGTGACCCCGTCACCAAAGCCAGGAGCAGTTTTGAAGATAGGCAAAAACCATAAAGCCAACCTCACGGATGTTAGCCAAAAAGCTCACTTTTTACCCAAATGCCACCTAAGGAAGGGTAGGAGTGGGGCTGGGGGGACCTGGCCACCCTCGTCGGGCACCACAAATGCCACCTGGAGCTGCATGCCACAGGGACCTCAATATAGGGAGAGGGATCCCTGAGCTGGGACCATGCAGGGGCACAATGGGATGGGGATGACAAGGGTTCCCCACAGCACAAAGGTGGGGCTGCTTTGGTGTGGGATACTGGGACAGGGTCTGATGTCCCTACACAGCTTCCAGCAGAGCTGTCCCCCGTGCCCCCCTGGGACTCAGTTCCTGGAGGGGAACAGTCCCCAGTTGCCCTGGCATAGTCCCACCTCACACATGTGGAGCTGCAAGAGCCGCCGCTCCTTCTGCATGTCCTCGGCCATCTCTGCTGCTGCTGGCTCGGCCTGGACGACCCCAGCCAAGCGGGCTCGTTCCTTCTCCTTCTCCATCTTCCCACTGTGGAATGAGATGGAAGTGGGTTGGGGACATCCCTGCTCTGAGGGGTGTCCCACGCAGGAGGCTACAGTGGGGATGGGATCAGGAGAAACATCTCCAAGCCCTCTCCAGCCCCTCTCCCTTTTCCCTTTCGGAAAAGCTGGACCAGAACCCTCCCCATGACAAACCGGCTCCATCGGTGCCTGGCTCCAGCCCGGGAACAAAACACCTTTGTGCACAGTGGGATTAGGTAGATTTTGCCAGAGACAGCGTGTTGCTTACATTTTGGTCTCATAATCCTTCCAGGCCTTTTCAATCTGCTTCTTGGAGTCCTGTGGCAAAGGAAAGAGGAGGGAGCAGCTGTCAGGGAAAGCAAAAGAGCTGGTGGCACTAAAAGGGCCGAGAGCTTTACTCTGCATTGCTGCACCTCTTGAGGGTGAGGGGTGTCCCCACCAGGTCTTCACCCCTCACTTCTGTTACTCCCAACTCTCACTGCTTCTTTCCAGCCCGTGGTACTGGCTCCTTCCTTCTCCTGGCCACAGGCACAACCTGAATCCATACCAGAGGTCTCGCTGCAGAATGCCAAATGAGTGAACCTGGGGACAGGACTTACCAGGCGGCCATCCTTCAGCTGCCCCTTCAACAGGCTGTCCAGGGGGAAGGACACAATGTTATTCAGGTTCTGCACCTGCAGAAGGTAAATATAGGGTCCCATGGTGGGAGAAGTCAGGGAGCTGGAGCCCCAGGTTCTTCTCAGTGCCAGGGACCTCCCCCCAGCTCCATCACTGCCTTAGGAAGGGTTAAAGAGGCTGGAAGTGGGGCTGAATCCAGGATCCTGGCAGAGGGCATGCTGGGGCTTGTTGGAACTGGCTGCAAGATGTCTGACGAATGTGGCCCTTCCCACAAACCACACCAGCACCACAGCTGCCAAAAACAAAGCTGTCTTTCCCCGTTGACACCTCATCCCTGTCCCCAGCACCCAGCAACATGACCAGCCCCTCCATGGTCCTGTGATACAAAGAGCTCACCCATGTCAAAGGGGCTTCCCAGAATGTCCCCCTTTGATGGGGTCTGGGGATAGCAATGCAGCCACCACTATCCCTACCAGCGTTGCGCAGGGGTCTGTGGTGGGGACACGGGAGCCCACTGCCATCCTGGCATCCCTCCATGCAGCCCACAGAGCAGCAGCCCATTTTAGAGCTGTGACACCAGCTCCAGAAGCTACATGGGACTTCCCCACTGCACCCAGATTTCTTTTAAAGGGTTTTGGTCCTCTGCAGCACCTGGGGAGAAACCCAGCCCCAGGGCACAAAACCACCTCCAAACCAGGGCTAAAAGGGGAGCTCCAGGGAGACTCTAGGAGGGGAAACACAGCTTTTGGATCCGGTTGAGGGTCTTGGCACAGAAGCCTCACTCAGCAGCCTGTAGGGCAGGAGGTGGGGACCCTCAGAACTGGTCTAACTCCTCCATCAGGACACCTCTGCAGAGCCCTACTGGAGCACGGGAGTCCAGGACACTGTGACAGCCAGGATGGGGAAGGGGAGTACCAGGGAGGCCCAGATTGGGGTAAGTGGGAGAGGAAGATGCCAAAATTTTGAAATTCTTGCTGGCGGAAGGGCAGCAGAAATAAATTTCCTCCTTAAGCAGAGCCAGGAGCCAAAAACACCCTTTGGAGAGGGGGATTTAAAAGCGAACAGAAAGGAGGCTACATGGGAACCCCCAGGGATTTGCTGCTGAACCCAGCTCCATTCAGGAGTTTTCCATCGGAGCCATTCCTGGCTCGGCTCACAGCCGCCTCTGCCTGCTCCCCATGGCCCCACTGTGCAGCCCAGTGTGGCTTTGATTTACTTTTGGCAAGCAAGATCAGAGATGCAATTGATGTGAGAAAAAAAACGGAAAGCAAGAAAAAAGAGAAAAAATTAAAATAGCAGCCCCAGCTTCCCATCAGATCCCAGTGTCAATGGCCCCAGGGAGCTGGTAGTGAGTTATAAATCCAGTAACAGGGGTATCAGATGGTCTGAGAGCACTGGGAATGTGTCCCTGAGCCTGGGGTGGGAGGTAGATATTGCTGCATGTGATGGAGGGCAGCTAAACTGGAAGGAGGGGAGCCGCACTGGTTGGTGGGGGGATTCCAGATCCAAGTGGATTTGGGACAGCTTACCAGGTTCTTGAAGAGTGCAGTGACCTCGCGAGTGAAGACGGCCAGGTTGAGGAAGCCGGTGGAGAGCTCATGGTTGTTCTGGGAGAGGTGGTTGTTGCCAAAGTTCTCCAAGGCCTCACTGTACTGTTCCTCATTCTCCACGTGGGCTGTATGGGGAGACACCAGAGAGGGACATGGGATGACCCTGCAGCACCTGACACATCATGGTCACAGCATGAGGTCCCACCATCTCTCCAGCCTCCCTAAGGTTCTCAATTTTCTTTTTTATATATATGTCAGACAGGTTTTGGCATCTAAAGACATCACCAGGTCACATCATGAGGTTCCACCAGCAGCTAGCATCCACCTTCCCCACGTACTTTTTTTGGGTTTGCTACCCACCTCTGTAGCATAGCTGGTCTGATCCTGCTGCAAGACAGCACTGGACTATCCAAAACAACCTTCCTAAGGCTCTCCATTTCCCTCTTTATATAGTTTTAAGAGAATTTTTGGCACCTTAGCACGTTGCCAGACTGACAGGCTGGTAGCATCCAAGTAGCAAATACCCCCAGGCTCACCAGCACCCATGGCTGCCCAGTGTGACCACTGTTGGTGGAGAATGGGACTGTCACACGCCCCCAGCCCCATGCTCTGGGAATGCCCATCACCTCCCAAAGCCTAACTCACCAAGCCCGGAGATGTGAATGGCTTTCACATATTTCCTGATCCTCTGGAGCACAGCTTGGTCCCCATCCAGGCTCTGCAATAGCAAAGAGAGAAAACAAATGGAGCTCATTAGCCAAGCACGGCTGCCACTCCCCCAGCCCAGCTGGCCCTTGGAAAGGCTGCAGCTCTGCTGTGCAGATGCGTGGGGTGGGATCCAAGCTCCCAGGGCTGGGAAAGGAGCTGGAGGCATCCTGGGGATGCTGGAGACACAACGTCCAGCCAGTCCCCTGCCAGGGCTGTGGTCTCAATAGCTTTGCTGCCAGGCAGAGCTTTGGCTGGCCCCAGAGAGGAGGGTTTGAGCAAGACAGTAGGAGGAGGTGAGAGGCTCTTTGGATCCCAGCAGCTTCTATTAGAAAATGCCTTGCTGGCTCTTGCACAGACTTTCAACCAAGGAGGGGTTGAAGCATCATGTAAGCACATCAGCCCATCCCCATGGCTCAGAACCAGGTGAGATGTGCAAGGGTGCTCAGCTCTCCACAGAGCCAAAGACAGGACCCACCTCCTGCTGATGGGGACCTAAATCCCATATACCCTTGTGCTGGTTGTGCGCTAAACCACAACAATCCCACAACGAGGAACGTAGCTTTCCAATGCCCCCCAGCTCATGCAGGGTCTTGCCCATGGTCCCCAGAACCATGAATCTCCCTGCAGGCTCATCGGCCAGATCCTGCTCTGGTTTGGAGCTCTCCCCATCACCCTCATCTCTCCCTACCTGTACAGCCCTGATTTGCCCCTTGAGCACCACAACAAATTCAACCCCATCCAAGCACTATGACAAACTCATCCCCACCCAAGGGCAAAGGGCTGTGGTGCAGCCAGCCCGAGCATCCGAGCACACACTGGCCTCAGCATCAGGAAAGGGTTAAGGGCGGCTTGGCTGCAGGTACCAGAGCCATGATAACAGGCTGGAAATATTTAGAGGGCGTGAACAGCAGAAAGGGCAGGGAAGAAACCTCGGAGGAATTACAATAAAGAGGCTCTCTCTCTACTTGAGCTCTGTCGAAGGTTTTCAGGCTGATGTCAAGGCTGATTTCCCGACAGCAGGATCAGCCTAGCTGCAGCACTGCTCTCTTTGTCAGATGTGATGCTGCCAGGATGAACTGGCTGGGAGTGGACTGGGGCTGAGGTGGGAGCCAAATCTCCTGCTTAGGGGAGCCTTGCAATGCATCTACAGTGGAGAGAATGTTGGGGAGCACAAAAGCCCCCCATGGCCCTTCTCTGTGTCAAATCCAGGTGGACCAAGCTCTCCAGAGCAGAGATATTCCCTGCCTCTGGGGGAAGCCAGGGCTGGACGCTCCAGGCCTGCAAACCTGGCAGAGTCTTAGGAAGGGGAAACTGAGGTAGCATGAGATGCTTTCGAAGCATCACTGGTCTAGTGTGGAAAGACACTCTTTCAAGTGTCCAGGACAGAGCAGCTCATCCTGTTGTCAGATCACAGCTGCAGGATGCAGAACGCAGGGCTGGTGCAGAGCAGGGATGATCCAGGGAAGGACACAAAGGCTTTCAGGAAGGGGTCCATGACTTCAACCAGTGGACACAGGGCAGGCAGAGGCAAGTATTTGGGTGGTAAAGGCAGAGGGAATCACTGTAATGTGCTGTCGGCAGCTGCGGGCAGCACTGGCATCCCTGATGTCCCAGGCTGGCTGCCGGGAACCCGGTCCTTGGCTGCTCAGGAGTGAAGGGGCAGAGATGGCTGGAGCCCCCAATGGCACTCATCATCCCCCAGGCCCAGCTCAAGGGCTTCTGGTCAGGGGGCAGCTGAGGACATTGGCACAATGGGGACAGCAGCAGGAGGAATTCCCCATGGGATGGAGGAAGGGATGAATGCACACCTGCACCACAGCTGGCTGGGCTCACAGCCTGGGGACCTCAGGCAGGATGCTCAGTGGAGGCCATTCTTCTGCCTCCCCCACTGCTGCTGGCTCGTGCTACCCGGTGAAGGAGCTGCCACGGGTGCCAGAGCCAGGGTGCCAAGCTGCCAGGCCAGGAGCAGTATGTGGCATTGCCCTGGGGGACAGGGTGAGCTGGGAGCTCATCTGCCAGCAGCCTCTGCCATGTCATCCTGCCCCAGCCCAGAGGTGCCCAGTCCCTTCTGACATGCACACAGCACCAACCACCAAGGGCCGGATTGGACCTTCCAACCCCACTCCAGAGACCTCAGGTTCTGTCTCCACAGCAGCCCCAAGGATCCTGAAGTCCCACAAACCCCTGGGAGGGGAGAGCTCTCTTTAATTTCAGGAGGTAAACTGAGGCACAAAGTAGCTCCGGCCAACATCAGGATGTCTCCTCAATGTTGAGCAGCAATCTCCAGTCCTCTCCCTGTTCGCTTCTGCCTCTGATTTGAGACCTGCTTCTATCTTGGGTACATGTGGCCATGCTCTGTCCCATGGTCCTGGTGGGATATAGCCATCCCTTCCCACCCAGCAGTCAGATTCTGGAGTAAGACCAGCATCCTTTTCTCCCTCCTGCTCACCAAGCTACCAGCCAGTATGTGGTGTGGTGACAGGAAAGACCATGGCTCGGTTTGGCCACAGACTGTCTCTCCCATCCCCAAGTGATCCCCAAATCCACCACTGATTATCCCCCCTGCCCCATGCTATCACTCTTTTGGGACTCCAAGGATAGCGTGGTGCTGGTTTGCTTGGATTTCCCTCCTCCCCTTGTGCTGAGATCAGGGGGATGCCAAAGGTCTGACAGCAGTTTGGCCCCCTCCCCAGAGTTTCCAGTGTCATGGAGGGTTCAGCCTGGTGTCCTCCATGGCACATACAGCCGCAGTCATGATTCCCAGCTCTCTCTCACGCTTGCTGGAGCTTTACTAAGCCAATCCCAGAGACCCCATGTCATTCCTGAGGGACGCATCTCCCCCCATCCCTGCATCCCTTACTGCAGCCTCTCCAAGGAGCCAAACAAAATTCCTGCTGCTCCCTACTGGCTGGAGCTGCCTCCCCCTTCCCCACTGGGAAGAAGATCCATGGCAGTGACTGGCATGTGCTGATGGGGGACCAGGATGCTACACGGTGTGTTCCCAGATTTCCAGGCCTGGGACACCCATCCTACTGCCCCCAGGTATCCCGGCAGCCCTGGGGCCCCTCACTCCCTGCCAGCCCTGGCTCTCCTTCAAAGTCATTCCTTAGCTAAGAGGAGTTGGCATAAGCCACAGGACCAGCTGGAAACTGCCTTTATTCCAGGCGGGAGAAGGAGGATGAAGGCACCACACCACCTCCACCTTTCCCAAAAAAAGCTGCCGATGATTTTGAGGGGAGGCTGAAAATACTTCCCTGGTTTTGATCAAGGAGGAGACTCCCCCAGCGACACCACATCCCATCGGGGCTGGCTCCAGCACAGGAACTCGATAGTGGATAGAAATGTGGGGCTGATTCTCTGGGGGCATGTCGTGGGCCTGAGACAGGGGTGGTGTGCTGGTCCCCGTGGGAAAAAAGGATGCCTAGGCCCCGGGGAGGGATGCCTTGATCCCCGGGAGGGGCAGGTGGGGATGCCCTGGCCCTAGAAATAGGGAAATAGGCTGCCCTGGCTTCGGGGTGGTGGGGGTTATGTCCTGGCCCCGGGGAGCACCTGGAGCTTTAAAGAAGCCTTTGCTCATTTCTATAGGCTTAGCCCCTCATAAAAGTACGCTAGGGCTGCTCGGAAGATGCAAACGGCCCCCCTCCACCCGAGGGTCTCAAACTACCCGTTTAGGATGACCAGCATAGTCTCGGGGTGAAAGGATGGGCCCTAAACAACAGAAGCTCGAGTGAGGCGCAAGCATCAAGGGACCAGCACCTGTTGGTGCGGAGGTGCTCCCAGGAGGGATGCGGGGCGTGTTCCCAGGTAGGGTGTGCAGTCAGAGCCCCGGACCACCCCCCCGGCCCCTCTCACCTCCTCCAGAGCCCCCACGGTCCCCCGGCACTTCTGCATCTTGGAGGCGAAGGCGGCGGCCGGGGAACCGAGGTCCTCGCTGGTCACGGCCAAGAAGTCGGCCACGCTGAGCTGCTCGGGCATGGTGCGAGGGGCACCGGGGGCACTGGGCGGGGGCACTGGGCGGCGGCAGGGGGAGCGCGGGGCGCGGGNCCCATCCGCACGTTAAAGGCGAAGAGCCGCGGTGTTCCCCAGGAGCTATTCCCGTGACCCTCATTCCGCGACGTAGGGGGTGCGGGGCTCCCGCGTGCTGTGGTGGGACGAAGAGAAAACACTGGGGTCTGGGTGGATCCGCACCCCCAGCCTTGCCTCGGCACCCGGCACCCACCTTTCCCAGGCACCCAGCATCTCCCTAACCCCAGTACCTACGTTCCCCAGGCACCAGCACCCCTCTAACGCCAGCATCCGCCTTTCCCAGGCACCCATTACCCACCTAACCCAAGCACCCAGGGACCCCAGCACCCACCTGCCCGGAACCCATCTCCACCCAGCACTCCAGTACTCACCTCTCCCCATCTTGGTAGAAGATGGAGACCCACACAGTGATGGCCAGTCCGCTTCAAACAGCGTTTTAACTGGAGGTCACCCCCACCCTGCCCTTCCTAGAACCCCGAAAGGACAATCCTTGGACAGAGGATAATTACTGGAGCCCTTGGCTTTTTGTCCCGCTGGAGGCGACCTCTTTGTTTCCCCTCCTGTCCCCTCATTCGTCCCACCTCTCCAAGGAATTTGGTGTCTCATTCCTGTTTACTTGCTCTTCCCGGAGGATGGGTTGGAAGCCTGGACATCTCAGGAGCAGGCAATGAGGTTGAACAGACACTGAGCACATCCCACTGCAGGGCTGGCGCTGGTGACAAACTGGAACAGAAAGGGGCAAGAAGCCTCACTGGAGCTGGTTTGCCATGAGAGAGGGTGCAAGGAGGCTTTGCAGGACACCCCCCCTCATATCCCTTGCACCCCTCACCCACGGTGGATGGTGGATCAGGAGGTGACAGACCCTCGACCATTTTACTGAGCCAGGAGTGGGGCTCAGTAAAACCTAGGTCTGTTTAGTAAAACCAGGGCTAGCCCAAGTCCTTCTCTAACCCGCTGTTACTGGGGTGCTGAGGGGAACTGGGGTACAGGAAGAGCCATCACAAGCCTTGGGTGAACGGCTACGCTTGAAAGATTCCACCCCTCTGGCACCGGCAAGCAGGGGAGCCCACGGTTTGGGGTGTCCTCACCCAGTTTGGGAGGATCCAGCATCTGACGAGCTCCCGGGACATCTCCCTCGGATGCAGGGCTCTGGCAGACAGAGGGTTAAAAGGCTGCAGCCCAGGCAGGACTGGAGCAGGAGGGATTTGGGATAAGAGCCTCTCAGCAGACAGGCAGCCCCTGATCCTCCTCTTTCTCCCCCGCTGCCCCGAGGCGTCCCTCTGGTCCCTCGGCTGGTGTGGCCCTGCCACCTCTTGGCTGGCCTGGGGACTGCGCGGCGGGGCGGTGCGGAGGGGCCGCAAGTCGTCCAGGGACATCTCCTTAGTTACTGTAGGACACTCATCCCTATGGGGGATGGGGACTCTGTGCCCCTCGCCCAGCTCACCTGGCCCAGGGCTCTCCTCCTCCTCCTCCTCCACATCACCAGGTACCTTCAGACATCACTGAGTACCTCCGGGTATCACTTGGTACCAATGAACATCAGGTACCACCACCCAGCACTGGGTACCACCAGATATCACTTGGGTACCACTGCCCACGACCACATGTCACAGGACATCGCCTGGTACCACTGACCATCACTTTGCCACCACCACTGGTGGCATCCCCAGGTTACAGCATGACAGGTAACACATGGAGAAGGGACCTTACACGGATATAGCTCCCCCAGGATCTTGCTCTGCAGACCCCAAACTGGGGTGCACAAGTCTATCCAGCCCCAAGATCCATAAGGAGCTGGCTCCCAGCCCTGGTGGGGCTTTTCCCACACTCCTGGTTGAAGGGGCTCTAGCTGAAGCAAAGGCTCATCCCAGCCAGATTTGGGCTGGAAATCACCAGTGTGAGTGAGACTAATTCTCCTCACTCCAGTCGAAGCTTCATCTCAAACCCCTTCTCCACAAGTGCCTACAGAGCAGGCTGGCCAGATAAAAAGCCCCAAAACAGGCCATTTTACCCTGCAAACAGGAGCAAAACCAGCTTATCTGGTCCCTCTTCATAAACCATTCCAGCATATTGCTGCTTAGAGGAAAACAGCCCTTTATAACTCCAAAATTTTATTTTATTTCAACTCTTCCTGGACAGAAAACATCAAGTGCCAAAAGTTTTTCCAGACCAAAATATATTCTCACCCACACCATCCCTTGACAGGAGCACCAACAACCAAGGAAGGACAACTTAAATACACCTATTGACAAATCCAACCCCTCCCAGCCCCACACCAAAGGGGGGACCCAGATAAATACAGTGCAATAATTACAGATATTTCACAAGGAATGGCACAATTAAAAGTCCTATCCTACCCCAAGTCCCAGGGAACTCCAATCCTCTCTCTGCAGGTCATCGCCTCCTTCAGGCATACCTCTTCCTAGTACATTTCAGTTTTGATACTCCCAGCACCAGTAGCTACAAGAGGCCAGAGGGAGCTGGTACAGACTGGGGCAGAGGGCTGCAGCCCCTCAGGGAATATGGCTCCATATCTTGGCCCGAGATTTGCCAGAGTCACGAGCTTCATCCTTCCCTCACCCACAGGTGACTTCAGTTTTGCTGCTTCAGTGTTTTTTTTAAGGATATTCCAGCCATGGTGGTGAAAATGGCACTGGAAATGACCTGTTGTGATCATGAAAAATCACCAATTTAACTGAGGAGTAGATGGAGTGACCCCAGAACATGACACAGCCCATTCTGGGCAGAGGTTTCTCTGCCACCCAAGGGTGCCCCTAACTCATCTGGGGCACCCAAAGGCACTTCCAGTCCAGCAGCATCTACAGAGTGGTGGGGGGTTATGGTGGGAAGCACAGTGCCCCATGGATTTATGGGGGGATGCTGGGATCTGGATGGATCCCAGAGCACTCCCAGTGCCCAGTGAGGTGATAACCAACCCAGGAGAGTGCAGAGAAGCCACACTGGGTGAGCAACCCAAGTCCCACTCTCCTCCATATCCTCAGAAAATCCAGTGCTCCCCAACATATCCCAATCTCTCCAGTCAGCCCACACAGATCCCGTGCGCTCAGGACACAAGTGGCCAGAGGAGATAAAGGCAATGGGGACTGGGGGGACACTCAGTGCTTCAGCAGGTCCCCCAGGTCATATGTCTCAAAGAGGTCTGTGACTCCCTCGCCCTCAAGCCCCCAGAGATAATCATCCTGTTCCAGGGGGAGCGAGAAGGTGACAAACGGTCCCAAGTCCAGGTGGGAGGGGGTGCAAGGCAGCTGGTCCTCCGTCTGCTGCAGAAGGTGGGCAGGGGAGCCTAGGAGCCCAGGTTCCATCTCCAGCAGCGAGCTGGGTCCCCCCTGGATGGGGAGAGGCAGAGATGGGGGTGAGAGAGCAGTTCCTGTGCCCCCCCAGCTCTGGGAGATGGAGTGGGGTGGCTGTGTGGCTGATGGGGAGCTGTTCGGCAGGGAAAGGGATACGGGGCGGTCCTGTGGGGAGGTGGCAGCAGAGGGGACAGGGTGGTCCTTGGTGGGGCTTTCCTCTGTGATCTCCTCTGGGCAAAGGTACACCTCGATGGGGCCATTGGTGCTCTTCAGGTGCAGCTGGAAGTTCTCCTGGGAGGACAGAGTAAGGCTCAGGGGGACACCCAGAAGGTCAGCCATATCCCACTCCACTATCCCCAACCCATGAGGGATCCAGCTGGGACATTGCAACTCTTGAAGGACCAGCTCAGGGTCAAACAGCCCCATGGAGACACCCCAAAACCACCCAGGGTCATGCTGGGCTGTGTCCTTAGGACTCTCCAGAAGGACCCATTGAGTGTGGCATGGATCCAGCAGCACCCACACACACCTGGCTGAAGTCTGGCACCTCCAGCTGCGTCTCAGGGGGAGCCTTCACGGCAATCACAGTCTGCTCCTGGAAGCTGCTGATGGCACGGAGGTCCTGGTAGGTGACGTATGCCAGCGTGGACAGGGATGAGGTATAGGAAAAGGAGGGGCTGCAAGCAGGACATCAACCCTTGCATCCCTCCAAACACCCTCCAAGCCCAGGGGAATCCAACTGGAGGAGAAGGGGCTCAGAGGGATTCCCAAGACCCTGCCCTCCCTCCCATCTCCCTCAGCAAGGATATCTCTGGTTGGTCTCATTGTCAGCCAGCTGCTGGATCTGCAGGGCACAGTCCTGCATGAACTGGTCCAGCATCCTCTCTGTCCTAGCCAGTTCGGCCAGTTCCCCACGCAGCACTTGTTGCTTCGTCACCATCGCTGCATCCTCAAGGATCCCTGTCCCCCTGCCAATGGAGATGGCATCTGAGTGATGGCACAGCACACCCTATGTGTCCTCAAGCCATGTGTCCCCCACCCTGTCCCATTTTCAGATGCCCAGCATCCCTTACATCCACTGGATGTGGTTCTTGGATTTCTTGCGGATGAGCTGGATGCCCTCCAGTACATTGGTGATGTCATAGATGCGACGTTTCTGGACCTCCAGCACCTCAGCAGCCCGGTTCAGATCCACAACACCATCGGGAGATTTGTTCAGCAAACGGATGAATTTTTTGGTGAGCAGCCCCAGTGAGGTGTCGTAGCGAGTCTTCTCCCCGGGAGACTTGGGGGCTTTGGGGAAACAAGAGATGCCCCCATCCTGTCCTTAGTTTGGGATGTGGGATGGAGGTGACATGGGGCTAGACATGAGAGACCATGTTTTCCTTTCTTTAGTGGTAGCTGTGGGACTGAGGTAACATAGGATTGGAGACAAGAGACTTTCCCAACCCTCTCCTTAGCCAGGTCCATGGGACGGAGGTATCACTGGGCTGACCCCCTCTCCCCCACCCATTCTCTCCTTAATGTGGGATGTCGGCTGGAGGTGACATAAGGTAGTGCTAGAGGGGACATGGTTCTAAGAGGGAAGAGAAGTGGGGTTTGCTCCTCCCAGCTTCCCCTGCCCCATCTCACCCCGCCCGCATCACTTACTCCTGGGGCTGGGGACCTGTGCCAGTGTCCAGCCCTTCCCCTTGGGCGTGCGAAATTCGGGGCCCTCCAGGTCCAGCTTCCTCTTGGCCTGGAGCACGAGAGAAAACCCTGCATTTTTGTCAAGCCAGACACCCCTCTGAGTTCCCCAGGCCCCCTAGGGCCATCAGCCACCCATATCCTGGGGTGGGGGAATCCTGCAAGAGGCTCATCCAGTTTCAATACTCCTTTTGGGAAGGGGCACAGCAGAACCTTCTAACAGCAGTGTGAGAAGCCACTGGGGGAACTGGACAGAGAGGAGATGAGGGGTCTCATCATGCCCCATGGCTTCCTGCACATCCTGGAAGTCACAGGGAACCCACTGGGATTTCCCCTCACCCCCAGCTCCTGGCAGGGCTCCACGGGCTGACTCCTGGGAATGCGGCAGCTCCAAAGCCAGATCTTCACCCTCCCACCCTGCCAGCTGGCCCACTGGGGTGCAGGATTTCACTTCCCCCCTCCCAACTGGGTCACGGTTGAGGCAGCTGAGGGCACCCAGCTGCCACCAGCACACCTGGGACCAGCTGGGTTCAGCCCCCCCGTGACCCCTGAGTGCTCTGGACACTTGTACCCAGCTGGAGGGAAACTGGGGTGAGGGGGGTATGCTGGGTTCTAGGAGGGGAGACAAACACCCCTGCATCTGCTGTCCCCTCACCAGGGCAATCAGCTCCTTGAAATCCTCCCCAGGGAACCCCAAGCAGTGCTTGGGCAGAACGGACCCAGGGAAAAGTGCAGCAGAGTAAATTCACAGGAGAACTGGAGGATGTCACCAACCCCCCCACCAACGCAAACAAATTCCCCAGGACTCCTCTGCGCTCACAAACATGCACAGGGTGATTGGGGGGGGGAACACTTTGGCTCAGCAGTAGAAAGCACCTCCACAGCCCTATCCCGACCTCCCCCCAGTACCTGCTCCCAGGCCGGGCTGTCCCACAGGGTCCCCCCCAGCACATGCCGCATGGCTCCCAGGTCCCTGTGCTGGCTCCGACGGCTGCTCCCTTGGGAGCACAACGCACTTTGCAGGGAAGGGTTGGGCACCTCGGCCTCATTCCCACCAGAGGGGGCTGGCGGGAGAGGCGCCAGCGGCTGTTTTCCACCCCTCCAGGGAGCCAGGTTGGCCGCGAGCTCCTGTGGGAATCTGTTCCCTCCCGCGCTTCCCCGAGCAGGTTTTTCCCAGTGAACTTGCCTCCAACCCCAGCCTCGTGCCGCCAGATCTGCCCCGGAGCTGCCGGCACTACAACGGTTAATGCCGAATGCATGGGAAACACCTGCCTCAGATAAGACCCCATCCA
The DNA here is from genome assembly GCA_013397075.1 of Rhabdornis inornatus. NCBI lineage: Eukaryota > Metazoa > Chordata > Aves > Passeriformes > Rhabdornithidae > Rhabdornis > Rhabdornis inornatus. Next base: position 286,793 of record VWZS01003935.1, read on the forward strand.
TCTGCCAGCACGGGAGGGCGGGCATCACCCTGTCCCCCCCTCCCCCTCGGTATCCGTTGCTTCTCCGGCATGCGTGGCCGTGGCCAACGTGTGTTCCCATCACTGTTGGGGAGGTCAGCTGCACCCCACCTCCCCCAAGCAATGGGGAAACTGAGGCACGGAGCAACCCACAGCAGGTCCTGGTGTTTCCAGACACCTCCAAATCCTCCGAATCCCCCCTCCCCATGTGCAGGAGGGGATAAAGGGGGAGCCCTGCTTCCCGACGTGCAGTTTTGGGGGGTGGGGGCTTGGTGGGCTCAGATAGCAGCAGGAGTCCACCAGCAAGGGACAATGGACAAGGGGCTCCCTCCTGTGACACAGCTGCCATCCCCCAAGCCGGGCAGGATTAGGCACACAACAGCTGAGTGGGGCACAGTGAGGGGCTCACAGCACCCCACCAGCACTGAGAGGAGGAGTGGGATGAACCAGAGTAGGTAGGGGAGCAGAGACCAAACCCAAAGACCTCCCCAAGACATGGCAGGACCACCCCATGCCACATGCCAGCCCCCAGCCATAGCTCCCCAGGATGTGGAAACACACCATGTACACCCCAATATGATGGTGGGGGTGGGAAATCAGGCTCGACCCTAAAATTTCGGGGGTATGTAAGGCAGTGAGGGAGCAGGCTGGGCCCCCTACCAACTCTGCCTGCCAAGCAGCCCTGAGCCCAGCCCTGGCGCCAGAAGCTACACCCTGCACCCAGCCCAAGCATCAGAGCATCCCTCAGCCCCCCTGCGGGGGGCTCCTCCTGCCAACCTTCCCTTTCAACAGCATTCGCTGCCTTCTCTGGGCTTGCCCGGGCTCTGCCCGGCCCTTTATAGAGCTCCCCCCAGTTCCCCCTTTTGCCAGCCCCACCGCCCCCACGGGGGCGTGGGAACGCAGCACCTGGGGTTGGGCACTCGGAGCTGGCAGGGAGCCAAGGGGCACCCCAGGATCCTGCTGCTTGCTTGTGCCAAGGGCCTGCTGGGTCAGACCCCCAGAGGTGCAGCCCCCATTGGCTTGGGGTGGCTGAGGGCTAGTAGGGCACAAGATGCAGACAGCGGAATGGAGGCTGATCCCAGATTTGGGGGACAGTGAGACCACTGACTGGGGAGGAAGGCAGTATCCTCACCTCAGGTACTGCTCCCTACTCTGGGGTGCAGCCAACACCTGCATCCCCTACAATAGCCCCATCCCGGGAGATGTTCCCCGGTAGAGAGGAGCTGGTGGCTTTAAAAGCCATAGCTACAAACGCCCCCCCAAGGGCAGCAGCAAAATCACCACTTCACCACCCATCCCTCCCCCCAAAATACCCCCTTTTGCCCATGCAGAAAACCTTCTGACCAGGTTGGGATTATGTCACCCCTGTAGAATCTGGGGTGCTCCTGAGCAGGTTCTCCCACCACCCAGCACCCACAGGGGCTGCCACTCTTGGGTGCTCTCTGCAGGGAGGGCTCAGCTGTGCCAGCTCGTACAGAACCGCAGCGAACTCTGGACGCCCTTGCTCAGGGTGGGGAGCTGGGATTCTACGTCAGAAACACCCCTCTCTCCAGTGCTCTTGCATAGCCCTAAGAACCCTATAGAGACTCCGGAGCCCCTATAGAGACCAGAGATGGGCAAACACTGACAACGGGATTAGAGTGGGCTAAAACCACTCCAAAATACACATTTTCCCTAGAGGAAAACGCATGCAATTGCTCCAGAACCCTCAAATTGGAGAGTATGGTAAATTTAGGGCTTTTTTGGACGATGAGAGACAACCTATCCTGCTTTCCCGCGGGGTGATAGGCTCCTCCATGTGATCCCAGATCACTCGTGTGGCACAAAGCCGGTGGGAGCGGCCGCAATTGCCCTGCTTGGGAATTAGGAGGAAACGGTCATATCTGATCGCCTCGGCTCTGCACACAAAGGTTGTGCCATAAACAGGGTGTGTGCGGCAGGAACCCCAGCTGTCAGGACTGCGAGTGCCATACCGGGGCTGGAAATAGTATCTTCAGCACAGCGAATGGGATAATGGCAGCGGGAAATGAGATGGGGACTGGGGGGAACGCCTCTCGCAAGCCACCAAGGGGGACAGAGGAGTACGTCATGTCCCCAGTTGTTACATGAGCTCCTTGTTCAAGGGACAGTTGTGCGCAGCAGCACCCGGAACATCTGCTTGTGTGGGTGATGATGATGATGGTGGTGGTGGTGGTGGTGATGACGAAGAGGCTGTTAGCCCAAATCTTTTGATCCCAGGTGTTACTTAAGGACAAGCACTTCATGTCCCTAAGAATCACACAAGCCCGCCCCCCTCACCCCCCTCGCCGGCCACATTTAGGTGACAGCGGCAGGAAGGAGTATCCTGAGCCCTGGAGTGGGTGATGATGACGATGACAAAGGGGCCATTAGCCCAAAACGAGCTCTGCACATCCACAGAAATGGTACTGGGAGTCTGTGGGGTGTTTTTAAGGAGGGGGCAGCAATGATGGTGTCTTCTTAAACAACCCTAACCCCCGGCAGTACAGGATGTCTCGTGCGGTTAGGAGACAAAGAAGCCGGAGAGGAGGCAGGTGGTCCCGAAGTCCCCCGGGATGGGGACTCAAAACGGCCGCATCCAGCCCCCCAGCCACGGCACAAACAGGGAAGCAAAGACACTCCCTCTCCCCTCGCCGCGGCAGTGTCCCCAGCTGGCACCAAACATCAGGGATTGGGAAAAGGGTGATGGGGGGGTATAAATAAATAAATCAAGCTTTGAGAAAACTCAATCGGTGTCAGCAGGGTCTGGGATTCCTCCCAGGACCGAGGAGAACAGAGGCTCACAGTGAGGGCTGGATGTGCGCCCAGGCTGGAGCAGGCAGGAATTAAATGCCAGCTGCCAGTAGGGCCGACAGGCCGGGGACTCGGAGGGGGCCCTCCGGGAGCAGGAACAGGCTGGACAGAGCCTCCTGTGCACCCTGACGATGGGCACGGGGCCAGCACCCGATTTGTGCCTCACTTTCCTTGTTTAGGGGTAGCTTTGTAGCTTAGTGTTGGCCTTTGTAAACACAGCCGTGACCCCGCAGCTTGGCAGCAGGGATATGGGACAACAAACCCCTACACAACTCCCAGCATCAGGGGCTGAGCTAAAAAGCCTTGGAGTGATCCATGGAGGAGGAGACACCCCCCCCTCAAAAAAAACAGTCATTGCCAGCCCCCCCTGTAACCACGGACAGAAACCAAGTTTGGAAAGCGACACTGTAGCACCCCTGTCCCGTGTCCCCCCACCTCCCCATGTGGCAGGTCACTTCGGGGGTCACAGCTCCAAAGTGGAGAGAGAAAGTCGTCAGAGCTGGTGCCCCCTACCCAGACCAGGCAGGATAGGGAATGTACCCATTCCTCATTTCCCCACCATAGAAAGGGCCTCTCAAAGGGCCTGGGATTGCTGACCGGCTATTGAGGCACAACCTGGACTTTTTACAAAGCTGGAGAGAGAAAAAGAGGCCAAAAAAGGCCAAGAAGCGGAAGCCGGAGTCGCGGGCACGCAGGGGTGAGGGGAAGTTGAGAAACATCTGAACCATTTCACTGCGACTTCTGATTTCAGACCTCACCCTCCCCCACACCTAGAAAGACACATTAGAGGGTGCAGACTCCAATATAAGCTGCAAAATTTGGAAGGGAGGGGGCTGTACATGCTGGGGTCACCCACCCCCTGCTCCCCACCCAGCACCATCCCCAGCCTCCTGTGCCCCCGAAGTGATGCCCGAGGAAGAGACTGGATGCAGACATCTTACCGGCAGCCGTCCCGCCGAGGCTGAACAGAGGGTCCTGAGCTCGGGGCCTTGGGGGGTGTCACAGAGACACCCGCTCCGGGAAGCGGGGCTGCTGACAGCCGCTGGCGTGTAGACCTGGGTGAAACAGCCTGTGGATAACGGGGGGCTGCCCAGGCTGGAAGCCCCCGGGTCACAGGAGCCCATCACTGACATGACCTTCTTCGGGTGGTGGTGGGGAGGGGGGGGCAGGAGGGCGGTACCCCCCCTCCCCGGGGCGGGGGACACTCCCCTGGGGAGCCGCAGCATTGCAAAGTCCTTTCCGAAAAGCCCGGCCCGAGGAAGGGGGCAGGAGCACTCCGCAATTCCGTAGCCGGGAGGGGGTCACAATCTCAGCCGTGGCATTTTGAGGGAGCGGAGAGCCGTTCCGGCGGGCTATGCCACTGGCCGGTCCCCAGAATCCCCCCGAAAAACCTGCAGAGAAGAACGCGGAGGCGATGCCACCAAAACCGGCAGAAAATTCGCTTTTGGCCCCAAAAATCAGCCGCACTGCGGCCGTATGGGGCCGGGGCGGCCGGAGCGCGGCCCCGCCTGGGCCGGGACCCCCGCGCCCGGCTCCGCTCCCGCCCGATCGCGCCCAGCCCCGAGCGCTTCTTTTCTCCGTTTTTTTTTTTTTTTTAAGCGCCAAAACCCGTGCCGCGAAATTCAGATTTCCCGCGGAAAATATCGCGTGCTGATTGGCTGCCTCCGCCGTGACCCCGCCCCTTCGCCGCGGCCGGTGCTGCCGCGCCGGGAGAGGCCTTAAAGCGGCCGCGCGGTAGGCGGGGTCATTTATGCAAATAAGGGGAGGGACCTTCTTGACACCACCTGCTGGGGGTAGAGGCGCCTGTTTCGGGGGTAGAGGGCGTTTGGGTTGGGGATTGGGACTAGAATACATTTTCTGTTACTCATTTATTTTTTAGAAGATACCGCCGCCTATCAATGTGGTGGGGTCCAGCCCGGGGGCTGCGACCCTCCAACCCCCTCGTCCCGCATTCCTCATCGTCCTCTCATCGCTATCAAGCCCCAATCCTCATCTTCCCGTCCTCATCCTACCATTCCCATCGATCCTGCATTCCTATCCCCAGTTAAAGCAACCCAGGGTAGAGAAGAGGGAGCCACATCTATTTGAAACAATAATTTTTGTCTCCACCAAGCAGAGGCTGTCTGGTACCTCCTCACCCTGCAGACAGGGGACAGTGCTGTTGGGGGAGTGCAGGGATCTCAAGGGCTCGGCATGAGGAGATTTGACCCCTGGTTCACTCATAGTTTGTTCGACCTGCCACCCATTGTTCCACATGCATCCCACCCATGACCTTGGAGTGCACCAGGTCTTTCTGGCAAGGTAGAGGGAGAAAAAGGGCATGAAGGGCACCCAAGCTAGTCTGTAGGGTATTTCAGAGTGCAGCAGTAACAGGAATCACCGAGGCAATGGCAAAGCCCTGAGTGAGGGCAACTCTCACCCTTACTGGCATCAGTAAAAGGCCACCACAGCCACTGAGACAAGCCAGGGTTTAATCCTGCTGAGGCCACCAGGCTACAGGAGTTGGTTCCTCTTTGTCCCTGGTTCCTCTCCATCGCCTTGTTTGTCTCTATCCCCCGGTTCCTCTCCATTCCCTGATTCTTCTCCATCACCTGGTTGCCTCCATCCTTTCACTCCTCCCCATTGTTCTTCTCTCCATCATTCTCCTGTCCAGGAAGAGCCAACTCCATGCCCAGGTCTGGGATAAGGATAATCCCAGATAATGCAAAGAAGCCTCCGGGAATACAGACAGATGGATACACGTGCTGGGCATGGCCTCTGCTGTGGACAAGGAAGGACACCAGACCTCCAGACTCCAACTCATCTGGGAGGGACACCCAGAAACGTGCCAGGAGCCTCGGATCCAGGATAGACATTTACCTCCCACTGTACGAGACTTTGGGGCAGAACAAAAGGCCTGGCAGCAGCAATGCCACCCCAGCTGGGCAGTGCGGCCCCTGTGCCAGGAGCATGGCTGAACTTGGCAAATCAATCCACCCAGACCTTCTTTTTCCCCTCTGTGGGAAGAAGGCAACTGCTGTCTCCATCCCAGTGCACAAAGACAAGGCCATGCCCGGCAGGGTGGATAAATTTCTGTCAATTGTCTGCCTTGGGCTCGTTCCAGCGGGTGACCCTTGGGATAAGGACACGGGGTATGGGCAGGGCCTGGCAGCTTGTGTCTTCAACTCCTCCAGTTTGGACAAAGCAGAGGTGACATCCCCACATGTTGTTAGTGTGACCTCACTGGTGTAAGGGCTGACCCAGAAGATGGGAAAACTTGTTGGCCCTCACCCCCTCAGGTGTGCTGAGGGACAGCTGAAGGAGGAGTCAAGGGCATCTTTCTCACTACCTAATATTTGCTCAGTAAGCCTTTTCCAGCCTTTCCAGCCATGGCTTTCCACCAACAAAGTCCTCTCCCATACCAAAAGACACAGATCTGTATCTTCCTATGACACCAAGGTGTCCAGAAGGGTGGCCCATATACCAGCTTCCACCCTACGAGCCAGAGGAGTTTGGATTGGAAAGGAGCTTAGAGACGATCTCATTCCATGATGTTGCAGAGGTCTGAGATGACCTTGTGGATGGCCTGAAGCATCCCAACTAGCTGCTTGACCAGCCTCCTCATCCTGGGGCAAGGTGAGAGATCCCATCACTGTGCTAGCCATGGTGAGGGGAGGAGCCAGGAGACCCCTCCTAGCTTCTCCCCTGGAGTCTTGGCAGGGTCTGAACTGCACCCCAAAAGCAGGGTGAAGAGCTGATGGCAAAGAACAAGCAATGATGTTGCTTTTCCCAGTGCAGATTCAGCACATGAAATATGCACCACATCTGGGCCACCACATCTCTGCCCAGACCAAGATGGAACCACCAGAGGCTTAGGGGTACAGCCCCCACATCCTCACTCACCTCAGAATCTGGCAAATCTTTTGGATATTCAGCTTGGAGATGAGGGACCTCATCAGGATGCAGAGCACATGGAGGAGGTTGACTATAACCCAGAAGCAGGGGGCTGAAGCTGGGCTGTGAATCCCAAAGGAGACCCCGTGCCCTAATGTTCTTCCCCAAGGAACATACCCAGGAGAGAAGGGGTACAAGGGGTGCTGGTGTCCTATGGCTCTGTCCAGGGTGGGGGGAACAACTGTCCCAGGAGCATGTGATGGGCTATTAGGCAAACACAAGTGGCCAGCAGCCCTCATAGCCCAATGCCACACACCCCTGTGCCTGGAATGGGGGCAACACAAGAGGTCCCAGTCCTTTCTGGAAGGTCCAGAGAAGGCACCAGAGAAGGTCCCGGTCCAAGTGAAACACTACAGGATATCCTAATTCTTGCCGGGATAGGCATCGGGGGAAGTCCTGGTCGTTTCCAAGGGTACACGAGAGGAAATCCGAAAACTCAGCTCTTCTCCAAGTGAGAACCTTCCCGGTGAGCCGGGCTCTACTTCCTCTGCCCTGGAGACGGCAGCAGCGAGTCGCGGCTGCGGCGTCCGCACCGCTCCGGCTCCACCCCACGTCGTCCCCGGCAGATTTTGGGACGTGTGTGAAGCCTCTGTCCCACCGTGGGACCAAGCTTCGATGTCACCTGTGGGAGAGGGAAGACAAGGGCTGACAGGAACAAGCGAGTTGGCTGCCAGGACAGAGGATGGTCTCCACGGGGGTAGGGAGGGAGCAGGAGTAGCCTCCTCCAGTTCCACAGCATCTCTGGCAGTTCCAGCCAAGGGGGTACTGAGCCCCTACACAGGTTGGTTTGCAGGATGAGCCCTCCTGTGCATACATGCACACGTGTGTGTGCACAGACACGTCAGGGTAGGCACGTGTATAAGCGCACGTAGGGGTGTGTGTGTAAGTGCACACACGCATGTGTGCATACATGCGCCACATATGTAAGTGTGCATGTATTTTAAGTGTGCACAGACGTGCGTCAGTGCCTGTAGGCATATTGTCAGAACACATGGGCATGGATGTAAATGCCTGCACGCTTGTGAGTGTGCCTAGACAGGTGTCAGGTGCCACACTTGTGTGAGTGCATATAGATGTAACTGCACATAGTCATGCATGCATATCTGCCCTTGTGAGTGTGCACAGACACGTGTGTCAGTGTTTGTAAACACGTGTGTAAGTGCACACAGGTGTGTGCAAATGCACATACCACACGTGTCAGTGTAGCCATGTATGTAAGTACACGTGTGTGTGCGCACCCACACTCAGCAGCCAGAAACCCCCTCCACGCGTGAGCGCGCCTGGCCAAGGTCACGCGTGTGCGCGCAGCATCTGTGTCAGCGGCGGCTGGCGAAGAGCCGGACGGGGGGGCCGAGGGGGGCCAGGCCTTGGCCGGGGCTACAGCGGGAGGAGGAGGAGGAGGAGACGGAGGAGGAGGGAAGTGCGGCTCAGACAGCGCGGCGCCAGCAAACACCTGCAAACAGCTCCGGGCACACAATGGCAAATACAGGTGGGAACCGCCGCCTCCGTCAGCGCAGCGATTGCATCAGACTCCGGCGCTTGCCAAGAGGCGAACGAGCCGGCCCAGGGGCCACCGGCACCGCAGCGGGGCCGCGCTCGACCTTCACCACTCCTCCCTCCGGTATTAGTTTTTGCCCTCCTCAACCTCTTTTCTGCATCCCTGCAGTGTAGCTGGCGTGGTAAAAGTAAAGTCGGGCTTATTCGGCCAGGAGCATTTTTCTCGTTCCAGCTGTTCCCCCCCGAGGTAAATCTCGGCCCCTGCAGCTATTTTTAGCCTTGTGTTTTTCCCGTTTCCTTTAATTTTTTTTTTTTTTTTTTTTTTTTAAATCAGGGTTTTCCAGGAAAGCATCGGCATCCCACAACAGCCAGGGTAAATCTGCTGCATGGGGTAAATCTTTCCCCCGAGGTAAATCCGTCTGCCCCATGGCGTAAATCATGCTATCAACCCCCCGAGGTAAATTCCAGTCCCAGCAATTATTTTTAGTTGTGTTTTGTTGCTTTTGGTTTTGTTGTCGTTGTTGGGTTTTGTTTGTTTGTTTGTATGTTTGTTTTTTGTTGTTGTTGGTTTTTTAAAAGTGGCATTTCAAGGAAAGTGCTGGCAACTGACAGCCCAGTCCAGGGAGCCAGTGGGGTCTGAATAAGGTTTGTGCCAGGGTCTGGGAGTGTCGGGGTGGCTGTCCCGGGCAAGGCGCTGGGATCCATCCACCCCGCAGAGGAGGTAATGGCCCTGAGAGGCTTCTTGGGAGCTAGAGCCAAACCTACACCCTGCTAAACCCCACAGGCCCTGGCCTCGGGAATCTCCTGCCCTCATCCCTGAGAGGGGACAATGGCAGGGGCCACCTCTACTCCCTGGGGGCTAGAGTCCCCCTCTACCTCCCCAGTGCTGTTTCCTTTCAAAAAGCCCCAGCAGGACTGGTTTCTCCCACCCCACCAGTGCCTAGCTACCCTTCTCCCGGTAACCCAGCCCCAAAATAGGCTCATTAATGCTCCCATGAGTCCAGGATTTCCACCACCATCATCCCTGATGGGGGACCCATTGGGACCTGGAGTGCTCACACTGCAAGAAACCCCACCTTCCAGGTACCCAGACTCATCCCCATCCCTTGGCTCATGCCCAGGGTGCTTTTCCCATCCATCCCACTTAAATCCCTTTGGTGCACCAGCACTGGCACAGCTGGAGGACAGTGACACCAGGGTGAACATGGGGACACTCACCCCTAACCCACCCCTTGCCTTTTCCTCCGGAGCCAAAAGCCAGTGGAGATGGCAAAGGCCTATTTTTAGCTGTGAGCATAACAGCAGCTCTGTTCTTAGATGCAGTGGTTTCTGGATGGACACCCTCACCTGCCTCCCACCATGACCAGGCAGCCCGTGTCATGGCATCCCACCCCACCCAGGGTGCCTGAGGATACCCTGCCCTGGGGACATCAAGCTAGGAGGAGGGAGGAAAGTTCCCCGGGGGCTGGTGATCCAGTTGGACCAGGTGGTGCTTTTCGGAAGCCCCACGTGCTGCTTTTCCCTGTGGAAATGCCCCTGGACAAGGGGCATTTGGCAGGTGCCAGCTGCACCCCAAGCTCCTCTTGGCTGTCATTGGGATAGAGGCTGAAGCCAGTGTGTGTGGGCGAAGGCTTGTATCACTGTGCTCCAAGACCCTTGTGTCTTCTCCCTCCTCCTCTTCCCGTGCCCCATGCTGGAGCACCCTGAGGACACCCCAATGCCACGGGTGCAGGACCCACATCATGTCTGGCTAAGCCCACGGCGGCAAAACCAGAGCCCAGCACAGGGGATAAAGATGATGGTGCTACAGGTGGGGGGGAAGTTAATTAAACTTCATCCTAGGCAGGCCAGCACCTTCCCCAGAGAGCATGATCCAGCTCCACAGCTGAGCCAGCCGGAGGTCACATCTGCTCCCAGGCCAAAGGGAAACTGCAGCGTTACCCAAGGGGAGGGAAGAGCATTTTTGCTCCCAACACCCCTTCCCTAGGCTGTTGACCCCAAGGAGATCAGGCCAGGCAGGGGCTGCTCTCTGAATACTACCTGGGGCAGCAAAAGCAGCCCAGAAACTCCTCTACCCCTGTGGGGTATATCCTGAGGGAGCAGCATCACCCCTCCCAGCCCGGTAGAAGCTCTAATCCAGCTTCAGGATGGAAGCTGTTGGTCAAGCAGCCAATTTGCACATGGCTTAAAGTAGGAAAAGTGTATTTTCTCCTCCTTCCCAGGGCTCCAGCTACACCTCCAGATGGTCCCCGGGGCTCAGCACCGTCTTCACTCCTTCAGTATCAGATAAGCACAGCAGCACCCAAAATAGCCGGCAGCCCAGGGTTAATTCCTCCCATACCTGAGCTGATGTTTCAAGAGTATTACACAATTGTGGGGATTCCTACAGTAACCCTAGGAGCTCCCATCAGAGTTTGGGAGGTTTCCACCCCCCACGGGGTTTTTTCCCCACCCAGGGTTTCACCCCAGCTCCCTCCATCCCAGTGATGAAGGAGAAATACTAATCAAAATTATCTGATTTTTATTATGCAAAAATGGTAACTTTTATAAAAAGTTTATAAAGCAAGTACAAGGCACATTCGCAGAAATTCACCTTCCTGCACAAAAGGTACAAAAAGTTATACTCTAGTATAGAGCTCTACAATACACGAGGCCACAGCCCCAGAGAGTTTGGTTCATACTTGAGGATGTTTGTTCCCCCCTCCCCAAAACCCCCTAATCCCCACCCCACCATCCCATTAAACACCTTTTAAAAAAAAGGACTCGCTGCTATAATCCAAAAATATACAGACAACCTCCTCTTCATCATCAGTCTATCATTAAAAACATTTCATGCGAGTTCGGGTCCAAAGCTGGGATGCTGAGCTCCGTGGGTGGGATGCTGGCGGTGGAAGGCTGGGGGGGTCGGAACCAGCTGCTCCCCACTCGCGGTGCCCGGGCCCGGGGGAGGCGATGCCGGGGCCGGTAGGTCGCAGACAGCCCGGCGCCACGGAGGAAGCTGTTATTTACCTCCGGCTGATAAGGAACCAGGAACTGACACTCGCTGCCTGTTTGCTAATTGGCATCGGGAGGTGAGAGAAGAGAGGGGGAGGGAGGAAAAAAAATAATAGTGGTAATTAGTGCGGTGATAAGTGGGGCTGGGGATAGAGATTTCGGAAGAGAGGGCGGGAGTCGGGAAACCAAGTTGCTCGGGGACGGTATCTGGCCTCTGGCCTGGGGATGCTTGGGTTGGGGTTGGTGCTGACTGGGGACTGGGGTGGGAGGCTTGGGGAGAATTGCAGAACGGGGGAGCACTGGTCTGCGTTATTTGGATCGGTATCGGCGGTGGGGTGGAGGTGGACTGGGGTGCGGGTGGTGAAAAATTGGGGTGCGAGGGGGAATTGGGGAGAGGGGAGCATGGGTTGGTGGGGATCGGTCCCCTGGGGATTTTGATGCTGGAAGGGGGGCCCGGGACTCCACCTGGGGTGCGGGCATATGGGGAGGACTGGGCTGTGGATGGTGGTGGTGATTGGGGGCGACACTCACCTGATGGAGGTGGCGTTAGTGACAAAGTTCTCTCGTCTTTGGTGCGGAGTTCTGAGGCGAGTTCAGCCGCCTGCGAAGAGAGGGGACAGGGCTTAAGATCACCCCGGCGGCTGGTGATCCCCACTCCTCCCCATTCCCCACCGTGCCATGACCCACCAACACCACATTCCCCACCAACTGGGGGACCCTGCAGCACCCTCGTCTCGACTTGGTATCACCTCCAACCAAACACATCCTCTCTCCCCAGATCAACATACCCCCCAGCCCGAAGCGATCCTTACCTTGAGGGAGAGCAGGGTGGCCTCGGAAGAAGGGTCACGGCCCTTGGACCCCTCCTCCAGCACGATCTGGAGATCGAAAATATAGTCTATGACGTGCTGCAGGATCTCCACCTGGCTCACCTTAGTGCCTTGAGGGATGCCCGGCACCAGCTCCCGCAATTTCGAATAGCAGTCGTTCATATCGTAGAGCAAGTTCATGGGTTCTTCCAAGGCCGGGCTCTTGTTGTTACTGCCCCGGGCGATGGCCAAACTCTGCTCCGAGAGGCAGCAAACGGCCTCGTAGCAGCTCCGGACGGAGCGCACCGGGCTGATGGCTTTCATGGTGGGCTCAGAGCAGGTGTGAAGATGCCTAGGAGCCTCAGGGACTGTAGCGACAGCTGGGGTTTTGCTGGGACCTCCGAGCACCAGGACCGCCAGAGAGGGCAGCTCTGAGAGCCTTAAGTCTCACCCCCCGGACCCCAAACCTTCCTGTCTCGCTGGCAGATTGAGGAGGGTGGGGGGGAGGGCACCCGCGCCGCCTTTATATAGGCAGCGCGACTTGACCGCGCCCACTACATTCAAATTATGAACAACACAACCCCCTTTTATGTAAAATAACCAGTAATCGCTTCCCTTTTATGTAAACGAAGACCTAAGCCCCGCCTCCGAGTGTCAATGAAGCATCAAACTCCGCCCCTACACCCCCTCCGCTTCACGCCCCTCCCGCCCCAGGCCCCCGAATTGACCCTTCATGGCCAGAGTGGCCGGACGGGGGATGACACGACCACGCAGGTCCCCTCCTCATGGCCGGACCCCCAAACCTCTTGGGGATTATCCCCTTCCAAACCCCTTCAACACTCCAGCATCCCCAAAATGTCCCACACCCTTTCCCAGTGAATTCCCCCTATTTTTAGACAGGACGATGGGGTTTCCCCCCTCCCAACCTCCCTGTTTTAAGGAAATTAGTGCCGCCCTTTTCCTCAATCCGCTTCTCATCTGACCTCCAGACTTTCTGGCGTCAGGAATTATCTTGTGACCAGCAGAAAAAAATTAATTGCGGTAAAACTGAGGTTACGATGGAGAAACCAGATTTAGGTCAGCGCCTGTGAGAGGCCTGGAGGGTTTTTTTATTTTGGAGGGGGGAGAGGAGATTTATAGGCAAAGGGGTTATCCCAGTAGAAATCATGTGGTAGGGGGGGATATGAAGGAAGCTGCCCTTCTGAACCATCGCTGCCTCAAAACCTATAGAATCAGAGAATGTTCATAGAAAAAGCCCAAAGCTGGAGCGATCTGGGGTCCCCGGTGGGTGTCACCGCAGCAGAGGGCACATGGAGGGGTCCCGTAGAAGTGACAGCCCTGCAACACCGAGATTGTGAATCTGTATGAGCCCAAGGGGAAAAACCTCTCTCCCCCGAATACTGACTTTGGTGGGATTTAGTTATGGGGGGTGTTATGGGGGCTTCATTATGAAAGTGCAGGAAGGGAATGTTACAGCCAAGAAGGTTGGGGGCACCCTGGATCCTGCTCGGCCTGGGGGTCCCAGCTAATGAGGGGTGCAGGGGGGTGGGGGTACAGGCACCTGGACCAAATTACTACTGCCCATGGCAGCGATTTATTCTAGACATGGCCAAATCCCAGTTTAGTATTGCTGGAGTTTATTTCCACCCCCGAAAGGGGTCTGGGGATTTCAGGCTGGGGATTCCAGCCCCTTCTCCCCACATCTCCCCCAAGCCATGAGCTGCTCGACAAAAAACCTTGAAAGCAGCATCCAACACTTTTTGGGGTTGGATTATTTTTGTATCTGTTATTTTTCTCTCCCTCCGCCCCCCACCTCACTCGTTATGAATTTCCTGGGAAATCACCTCTGCGTAAAGGATAGCACCTTGGAAAGAGGCATAATTACCCTCATTAACCTATTTTGGGGCAAGAGCAAACAACCAAACCCCCCAACCCAAAAAAATAAGAACAAAATAAAGTTAAAAAAAGAATTAAACATATTTTTAAAATAAATTATAAATGTAAAACTTAATGAAATTAACACAGATTTTAAAAAATGTTTACAAAACATTTAGAAANCACGGCCACGCTGCCGCCGTATTCCAGGGGGATTCATTCCAATCCTGGGATACCCCGAGTGCGTGAGAGGGTTGGGAGCACACGGATGTTTTTATCTAATCACCCCAAGTGTGTGTAGCAATGCCCCATCCCCGGCATGGCTCGCTTTTGACCGGAGGGGGGGCACTTTTGGGGGGCTGTTGCAGTGGCAG